>ML816097.1:103523-115886 GCA_009831015.1 Picea engelmannii | reverse complement strand
CCCAAGCGACATTAGTTCCAATATCAATTTAAAGCATCAAAATGCATAAAAATAGCTTGAAACGTAAAGATACCTTAAGTAGCCCCATTGAATGGTAGGGAGATGTCAATTATGTCAAAACAAGGCCAAAATGGGTGGTACTGAGTATAGAAATGGAGGTCTTTGTGATATAGTATAGGCAAAACGTGATCAAAACTGGAGACCAACAGTCGGCGTTGACCTATTTTCATGCTCCCCTACTAGCAATCCGTTGAAACTTTCCTACGTTTTTGGTGGTCACCTGGCATATGGAATTATAACTGAGGCTAATCGTTGAACAAGTTGTGCACTAAGTATTGTTGTAAGGTCATATGGTAAGGTTCAAGCCAAGGGTTAGGGCTAAGATCCAACCCTTTCCACATTAGAATAAACGTTGGTGTAAGTTTATATACTAGTTTTAAACATTGTGGGTAAGAACCACCATGTAGGCAGGCTGGTAGCCCGACCCTTGCTAAGTCACTACCACCTGTCCTGAAGGTCATGGGTTTGACCCCCACGGACTCCAAAATTTTAAACAACACAGGGGTGCCACGTGGTAGCCCATGTCTGGGCCATGTGGAACCATACCATTGGTCCCCAACATTGCCATGTGTCTAAGCCCGATTGTTCCATCACATCGCCATGTCAGCCTCTGCCACATGTCAGTACATCCCTGCCACATCGGCAGTATGACCTTTCCATATCAGTAGTACGACCCTGCCACATCAACACTGTACAGACTATATAGTTAGTAAAACATTTGCTTGTTTGGCAAAGTAGACAAAATGTGATATCTATCACATATGATGTTTGTTTGAACTTGTTCAAGTTGTGTTGTGATCTTGAGGAGGAGGCCTACGCACGAGTTTGTTTTGAACCAATTCCAAGCATATTTTGATCCCCTAGATCACTCCTCCTTATTGGGAAGCTTTTGGACCTCCAAAAGACTACTTTCAGTCTATCTGAAGATGAGGGTATAGTTCCCTCACCTTTCCAACCTCAATCCATTTGGCGTTTCTTCTATTTTTTTCTCTTATACCAACTCGAAGGTATTCCACATTCCCTCGTTTTGAAGTTCTCATCCTCATGTAAAGGATTGTATCTTCATGCAATTATTAAAGATATTCTAGCGACAAATCACCTATAGAAGGAATCTGAACATGCTCTCCTTGAACATCAATCAAAAGAGGCTCATACAATCTCACATTCTCAACATTGGTAACTGCATACATTTGCATATAAGGAGGCAAATCCAAATGGAAGGCATTGTTACCAATCTTTTCAATAATCTTTAAAGGTCCATATATAATTGGTTTCATTTTTTTACCTTCTCCTTTAATCCTCTCTTTTCTAATGTAAATCCAAACTTCATCTCCAACTTGGAAACCTTTATCAACACGATGCTTGTCATGTCTTGTCTTGTACTTGGCTTGGATCTTTTCCAACTGTTCTTGTACCATTTTCTGCCCCAACTAAATTTGTTCAATGAACTTATTTTATCTATCAATGTCATATTGACCATCAATAGAAATATCTTTCCCAAAGATAAAATATAAAGGATATTTTTCCAAATAACCAAAACATGCCTCAAATGGAGACATTTGAGTCGAAGAGTGCTTAGCCCAGTTGTAATCATACTGAATTTAGTGTAGGTGCTCATCCCAAAGCTTAGGATGCTTGTTGCAATAACCACGAAGAAGATGTACTACTGTTATATTCACCACTTATGTTTGACCATCAGTTTGTGCATGAAAAGTTGTGCTCTTTTTCAACTTGGTGTCCATGAGTGCCCATAAGCTTGACCAAAATTTCCCAATAAATTGAGAATCTCGATTAGAAATAATGGATTTGGGAAACCCAAAATGTACCAAAACATGCTAAAAGAACATTTGTGTCATTTGTTCAGCTGTAACATGCTTCTTACAAGGCATCAAAATATACATTTTTCTAAAACGATCAACCACAACATAAAGATAATCATGATTCCTTTTATACATAGGTAGACCTCCTACAAAGTCCATGGAAATGCTTCCCCAAGGACGAGAAGGAACGGGAAGTGGAGTATACAAACCCAACTTTATATTTCTAGGCTTGCTTGTAGCACATAAAGAACATCCTCTTTCATATATTGAAACACTCTCATTCAGTTTATGCCAATAGCAATACCTTTGGAAATTAGCCACCATCTTGCCTACACCAAAGTGGCCAGCAATAAGATAAGAATGTGCTTTCCTTTTGATGTTGAATCTTTCACCCTGTAGAATACATAGCCTGCCAAGATGATACAAAAGCTTATCATGCACATGGTAATCCAATTCCTCAACTTGGTTAGAATGACACAAAGTTTCATAAAACTCTTTAAAATCAACATCTAAAATCAACATCTTTAGTCCTGATGATGAATCCCGATTCGGATTCGAAATGTCGATGACAAAAATGACACCAACTGTGGATTATCCGGTAATTAATCTCGAAACTGCTCACCACAGAAATCTGAAAACAGCAATAGCTCTCATTCCTGGTAGAATTATTCTTAAGAATAATTGAAGCACTAACAATAAGACTAGAGAGAATATCAGCAACTTTTTTATAAATTACATTCTTATACCTTATAACTAAGTGGAATTGTTGTAGAAAACACGTCCATCTTAAGTGCCTTGCTTATTGTAGCTTTGTTTGTAATTGTAAGTATTGCAATGGTTGATGATTTGTGTGAATGATAGTTTCTTTTCCCAACAAATAATGTTTCCATTTTTTCACACTTTGCACCAATGCATACAACTCCTTATCGTAAGTAGGATAGTTAATCATAGCACTATTAGAAGTTTCAGAATTAAAACAAATGGGCTCACCATGTTATAACAAGACTTCTCCTATTGCATAATTGCTTGCATCTATTTGGATCTCAAATGGTTGTCTCAAATTAGGAAGTGCAAGAACTGGAGCTGAACTAATCTTCTCCTTCAATGCATCAAAATAATTTTGTTGCTTTCCTCCCCATTGGAAAACTTGCTTGATGCTTGTCACTGCATGTAATGGGGCTGCAATTGAAGAGAAGTTAGCAATAAACTTTCTCCAATATTGGGTTTCTGCCAAAAATCTTCTTACCTTTGTCACATTGTTGGGCTCGGGCCAATACAAAATGACTTTGACCTTGGAAGGATCAATTTTGAATTCTCCTCCTCCAACAATATGCCCCAAGTAAACAAGTGAGGTCTTTCCAAACTCACATTTAGAAAACTTTGAAAACAAATTTTATTTTTTTAATACATCCAAAACTTTCTTTACTTGCATAACATGCTCTTCATGAGATTTCTTAAATATCAAAATATCATCCAAGTAGACAATCACACAATTATCAAGAAAATGCCTTAAAACAACATTCATGACTCTCATGAATGTAGCGGGAACATTACAAAGTCCAAATGGCATTACCATCCACTCAAACAAACCTTGCTTTGTTTTGAAAGTTGTCTTCCATGTGTCTCCTTCAACAATCCTAATATGATGATATCCACTTCTCAAACCCAAATTAGTAAAATACTTAGCATCTTTCAATTGATCAATAAAATCATCAATTCTAGCAAAAGGATAACGATTCTTTACTGTAATCTTGTTCAAGGCCCTTAAATCTACACACATGCGCCATGTACCATCTTTATTTGGCACTAAAAAATTTGGTTATCCACATGGCGATGTTCTTGGCATGATGACCCCTTTGTCAAGCAACTCTTGTATTTGTTTTTTAATTTCTACATTCTCCATGACTGACATCATGTACATACCAATGTTTGGAAGAGGACAATCTTGCTGCAATTGTATCTCATGTTGGATAGTGCTTTTTGGAAGCAATCCTTTTGGTTCCTGAAACATCTCATCATATTGGTTAACAACCTCATATTGATGATCAACTTTGCATCACAACCTTGGAAAGATTCGTTTTCAACATTGTCTTTGGGTTTGACCATCAAGAGGACAAAATTCTTACTAGCATTGACTAATCTCTTCATTTGTCTAGTATTTACAAGTGACAAATTCAACTTCTTTGTATGTACTCTAACAATATACTCAACTCCATTTTTAAACAAATGATACTTGTTCTGATGACGATGAAATATATCTCTTCTATCATATAAATATGGGCTTCCCAACATAATACCACAAATATCCAATGGAATAACAACAAGCTCTACCTCATCTATAAAATTTCAGTGATGGCAAGTCTAAGTTTACACCTTCTTGTCACATATCCATCCTAGAGGGTATGATTTAGGATGTGTATTAGTTTCCAAATTTAATTTCTTGACATTTGTTTCATATATGAGGTTTGCTTGATATCCACTATCAAAAAGAGTATCTATCTTGGTATGCTTTGAAATAACCCTTATGTGGAAAAGCTCTATTCTTTATTTTTCATGTTGAGTTTCATTGAGGCTACTACTAGTTTAAGAACTAGTACTTGCAATGGAATCGTTAACTTGAAAACCCATGGTTGTAATCTTTGTTTCATCACCTGAATAAGAACATAAATCATGTTGTGTACTTGCAGTAGTCTTTGGTTTCCCCTTATGGTTGAACTTTTTTGGGTCTCATTTCAGGATGAAGTTTCCAAAAATGGTCTTCATCATGGCCATCCTTTGAACAGTGTTTACATGAGAGTTTATCTCCCTCTTTCTTGACTAAAGCATTCTTTCTTCCATTTCCTTTTAATTTCCTCTTTCCCTTGTCTCCTTTAACAAAAGGCTTATTTCTTCCCTCTTGAGGTTAATTCTTCCCTCTTGCTTCCAAATGAGTTGCATGTACACAAACTTCATCTATACTTGTAGGGTTAAACATAAGTATTGTGTGCCTCAAGTAGCTATGCAATCTTCCAATATATTTGAGTAAAGTTTCTTGAGAAGATAAATCTATACCCAAAATCAAATCTCTTCTTCTAAATTCTTGAGTGTAGCTTTGAATAGTTTTCCATTTATCTTTTCTAAAGTTTTTCCAATCCATAATAGATTTCTCCATGTATGCTAATGGATAAAATTGTCTTTTAAGTGCAACAATAAAATCATTCCAAGAGGAGAAAACTTTACAATGTTTCTTCATGTTCTCTTGAGTTTTGGCTTCCCACCAAATGAGTGTTGCACTTTCCAATCTAACAGAAGCAAGTTGAATTTTAGTTTCATCATCTTTGATCCTTTGTATCCTATAATACACTTCAATCTGATGAATCCAATTATCGAATTTCTCGGCATTTACCTCTCCATTCTACATAGGAAATTCAAACTTAATATCAATATTAAGCAAAGGAGTTTGTAGAGGAATTTTACCATGTTCTTTTGGAGAATTTTGAGGTGGTTGTGAAATGGTAGAAGAGGTGGAATATGGAGGTGAAGGAGGTGGAATGTCACCATTCTCTCTGTTTCCTTTTGGAGTTTTATCACCACTATCTACATTACCCTTTGGAGGGTTTGATATTTCACCTTGCAACCTTTCATTTCTTTCTTCAAAAAAAACTTTCACCATCTCTGTCATATCATAGAAAGTTTTTCTGAAATTTTCATCCTCTGAAGTAATAGTTTCATGACTCTCCTCATGAGCCATACTCGGTGAATATCTCCTTGAAGCTTGAGGTGATTTTGTATTTCTCCTTATTGAAATTTGAGAACTTGGCTCTACAAGTTTACCTTCTCCTCTTATGAGATTCAACCTTGTAAGTGCAGAAAACAAACACTTGCAAACAATCAAACCTTCAAAAACCTATTCTCTGATACCAACTGGATCTGAAAATGAAAAGGCTCGAGTCTCTTTAAAATTGCAAGTGAAATTTTATGTGCTTTGTTAATAGAATCAAGTTACAAACACATAAAAATTAATGCATTTTTTACTTAATCATGAGCAGCATAAACAATCATAAACGACCATCAAAGTAAACAAATTAACACAACAAAATGATAAAGGATTTCACCCCTCTTTTGGGATACATCTCCTGGTCCAACTTCCAATGGATAATTTTCATTAATCCTCAAAGTGTCAAAATCAATGCTTTAAAATGCTCAAAATGGAAATGGATGGCTTCAATGGCTCCAGAATGTCCAAAACCCCCTAGATGGGCTCTTCCTGTACCTGGTTTGGCCAAAAACTGAGTTGGAATCACTCTGTGGAAGTTTCTCCTAATTGTTTGTTGTCTCTGCTTGCCAAAACGCACCCAGAATCACTGAAACCAACCTCTATGTGTTTTCCATGCCAAAAACATAGCTACCACATGCTTGTTGGATAATCAAGAAAATTTTCGAATTGTTAGAGGCATAAGCGCCTAGAAGGGCGAAGGTTGTGGTTGCATGGCCCCCATGTGGCCTAGCGCCAACCTATTTTCCTACTCCCTTGTTGGCAATCCGTTGAAATGTTTCTGCGTTTTTGGTGGTAACCTGGCATATGGCATTGCAACTAGGCCTAACTGTTGAAAAATCTACGTGCTAAGCCTCGTGGTAAGGTCATGTGGTAAGGTTTGAGCCAAGGGTTGGGGCTAAGCCCTGGCCCTTTCTGCATCCACATAAACTTTGGTGTAAGTTTATATACTAGTTTTAAACATTAGGGGTAAGAAACACCATGCAGATGAGTTGGTAGCTTGACCCTTGCCAAGTCACTGCCACATGTCCTGGAGCTCATGGGTTCGACCCCCACAGACTCCAAACTTTTAAACAATGCAGGGGTGCTACGTGGCAGCCCATGTATGGGTCACGTGGAACCATACCATTGGTCCCACACATTGCCATATGTCGAATCCTAATTGGTCCATCACATTGCCATGTCATCCTCTGCCACATGTCATTATAGCCCTGCCACGTCAGTAGTACAGCCCTGCCACATCAGTAGTACAGCCCTGCCATGTCAGTAGTACAACCCTGCCACATCAGCAGTATGGCCCTTCCATGTTAGCATTGTACGGACTGTACAGTCAACAAAAATTTTGCTTGTTTGGAAAAGAAGACAAAACATGATATATCTTGCATATAATGTTCATTTGAACCCATTCAAGTTGCGTTGGGATCGTGAGGATGGGTCCTACGCCCAAGTCCATTTTGAATAAATTATGAGCACTTTGATTTTTGAGCATATTTTGATCCCCTAGATCAAATATGGCCTCTCATTCCAACTCCCTTCTTCATGACCCCCGTCTCCCCCAAGTTGAGGTGAACAAATTTGATGGATCAGATCCCAGAGGTTGGGTTACTCAAAAGGAACATTATTTCTCCTTGCATGGAATTATGCATGATCTGGCCAAACTTCATTATGGTGTCCTCTATTTGGATCCAGAACATTGGAAATGGTGGAAATGGTGTAGAAAGACACACCAAGGGTATGTTGCTTGGACACAATTTGTGGAAGAGCTATATGATGACAAATGTTTTCTAAGGCACATGTGTAAAGAACAAAATTTGTTTATGGCCATATCTGAGGATGTTTGTGAAGAAGAGATTGAGACCCCCCTTGTGATAGATATACCCGAGCCAACTGATATTACTCCGCCCGTTGACCCTCCAACAGTCAAATCGATCATTTCCTTGAATGCTCTCACTGGCTTCTCTTCTCTCCAAACCCTCAAGCTCATTGGCTACATTAAAAATCAAAATTTCATCATCTTAATTGACAGTGGTAGTACACACAATTTTTTTCATTGTCATATTTCCCAAGAAATTCATTTCTATATCCATGCAGTCGACAACTTTCAAATCATGATTGCCAATGGAGATTCCATGAAATGTGGGGGGTGTTATGAAAATGTGTGTCTCCAAATTGGGAAGTACAACATGAAATATCATATGTTTTCTATTGACATGGGTGGGTGTGATATTGTGCTCGGTGTGGAATGGTTATGCACTCTTGGTCCCATCCTCATGGATTTTAAGGAATTAACCATGGAATTCCAATAGTACAGACAACAATATAAGTTCCAAGGAATCACTACAGTTTCACCTGAGATCATCAGTTCTCATCGAATGGAAAAGATCCTCAAAAAAGTTCATTCTAGTATTATTTCCCAACTCCATTATATCCAAGCAATAGAGACCCCATTGGTGCATCTTGATCTCCAATGTGTCATCTCCAAACACCAAGCTATTTTTTCCACCCCCCAGGGACTTCCTCCTTCTCGTGGTGTTCATGATCATTCCATTCCTCTCATCCCCAGTAGTATTCCTCCCAATAGTCTCCCTTATCATCATCCCTTTTCCCAATAGAATGAAATTGAAAAAATTGTTCAAGAATTTCTAGTTGTAGGTATTATCTGCTGTAGTACCAGACCCTATTCTTCTCCTATGGTCATGGTACTAAAGAAAGAAGGTACTTGGCACATGTTTCCAAAAAAAAATTCCCTCAATAAACTCACCATTAAAGACAAATTTCACATTCCTATCATTGATAATCTCTTGGATGAATTAAGTGGTGCTCAGTACTTTACTAAAATTGATCTTTGTTCTGGATACCACTAGATACATATGCAAAAGGAAGACATTCCTAAGACCTCTTTTCAAACTTATGAGGGTCACTATGAGTTCTTGGTCATGCCCTTTGTCTTGTGTAATCATCCCTCCACTTTCCAAAGTCTCATGAACCATGTTTTTCGTCACTTTATCCTAGTTTTCTTTCATGATATTCTCATCTATAATCAAACCTACAAAGAACATCTTACCCATGTGGATCAAGTTCTCAATCTACTCTCTTAGCACCAACTTTTTCTCAAGAAATATAAATGTGCCTTTGGAGATTCGAAAGTGGAGTGATTGGGTCATATTGTCGGAAAGGATGGTGTAAGGGTGGATCTTAAGAAAATTGAAGCTATGCAGGATTGGCCATGCCCAAAAAATCTCAAGAGCCTGCATGGTTTTATGGGTTTAATAGGATATTATCTCAAGTTTTTTAAGAATTATGAAAAAATTGCAGCACCTCTCACTACTCTCCTTAAAAATAATGTTTTCACTTGGACTCCAACAACTGATCAATCCTTTCAACCATTGAAAGAAGTCATGTGCACAACTCCTATCCTGGCCCTTACTTCACAAATACTTTTATCCTAGAATGTGATGCCTCTGGGAAAGGAATTGGAGGAGTACTCATGCAAGGGGGAAGACCTTCTACCTTCACTAGAAAACAACTCTCAGAGCGACATCTCAGCCAATCAATCTATGAAAAGGAAATGTTAGCTATTTTGCATGTTGTAGATCTCTGTCATCCTTATCTATTGGGGAAATGCTTCCAAATTAAAGAAGACCATCAGAGCCTCAAGTATTTTCCTAGAACAAAGGATTTCATCCTAGGAGCAACAAAAATGGGTGACCAAGCTATTTGGCTATGATTATGAGATAAATTATAAGAAGGGTAAATAAAATGTAGTGTCTAATGATATTTCCCGAAAGTAAGAAGAAGAAGGATCCTTTTTTTCCCTCTACTTCATTTTAATAGAGTGGCTCCAAGATTTTCACTAGGAATGGATGAAAGACCCCAAAAATTCTTGACTAATCCAACAATTGCAAGACAATTCTCTAGTTTCTTCAGCATACTCTTGGCACAATGAAGAGCTCCGCTACAATGGTCGTTTGTCTTTAAGCCATCAGTCGCAACTTAAATCCAAAGTTCTTTATGAGCTTCATACTTCACCAAAAACAAGGAATTTCGAGTTTACCAAACCTATGAACGAGTTAAACGTTCCTTTTTCTAGGATGGTATGAAATAGGACGTCCACACCTTTGTGACTAAATGTGTTGTATGTCAACACAATAAGGGAAAAATTGTCAAAGCTCTGGGCCCACTACAATCGCTTCCAAGTCCACCAGCTATTTGGAGGGACATTTCTATGGATTTGATTATGGGATTACCTAAATCAGGAAATAAGTCAGTCATCATGGTGGTATTTGATAGTCTTTCCAAATATGTTCATTTTTGTGCTCGTCAACATTCATTCACAACATCCACAATGGCTCATATTTTCATGGATCACATTTTCAAACTTCATGGCATGCCTCATTCTTTTGTATATGACAGAGATCCCACTTTCACCAACAATTTTCAACAAGAACTATTCAGGCTCTAGGGAACACAATCACATCTCAGTACTTCTTATCACCCCTATACTCATGGCCAAACTGAAGTTGTAAACAAGTGTTTGGAAATATATTTGTGGTGTTTTTCATATAACCGTAAAAATCAATGGTCTTAGTGGTTACCCCTAGTTGAATGGTGGTATAACACATCTTACCATAATGCCACTTGCATGACCCCTTTAGAAGCAGTCTATGGACAAAATCTGTCCTCATTTCTTTCCTACATGCCAGGGGTCTCGAAATTTTAGGAGGTTGACAAAACTCTTACAATCCGTGCAACCATTCTCCGTGCTCTCAAAGAAAATTTGGTCATGGCTCAGAATCGTATGAAACAACAAGCAGATCAAGGACATTCATAATGCCATTTTTTTTAATGGGACCAGGTGTTTATTCATCTACATCCTTACAAGCAAAGTTCACTCAAAGATGAACACTATCATAAGCTTGCACCCAAATTTTATGGTCCTTATACAATTCTCAAGTGTTTGGGATAGGTGTCCTAGTAGTTATCTTTGCCCAGTCATTCTAAGATCCATCTTGTTTTCCATGTCTCATGCTTAAGTAAGGTGATTGAAATTAAGTTCCAAAATCAAACCACTCTTCCTGAGTTGGATGTTGAAGGTTCCATCTGCTTGCATCCACATGCACCAGTCTTGGACCAACATGAGCGTCGTCTCCTTCAGTGCACCATCAAGGAAGTGTTAGTGCAATGGAAATATACAACTCCATAAGATGTGTAATACCCATGTTTCCCCCAGTTTGTAAATTAAAATATAATTGGCCAAGAGACTATGGTAGACTAGATATGTGTGAATGCTGGATTTTATGAACCTTTTGTTATAAAAGGTCAATGTATGTATTTTATGTTATTAATATAAAATGGATAAGTGTTGCATAACTGTTGAAATGGGGTTTTCCAAGATGGGCCATGATGCTATGAGAGATATGGTGAGGGGAACCAAAAATGGTTAAGATGACCCCCACCACCAAACCAGTACCTTGTTGGATTTAATGGCTCAGACCCAGAACAGTACTCTGACCCATAAATGAATTACCAATCAGAGTGGTAGTTGGAAGAGTCCTCCTCAAGAGTTAATGAGGAGATGGGGCAGATTACCCATCTAGAAGTCTACCAGACATGACCATGAGTTTGGTATTCGGACCCACGCAACCTTGCTAAGGAAGGAAAGTGTTATAGAAATATTTGTCTCACCCTATGCAATCTTGCACATAAGGCCTTTTTCCATTTCCCTATGCAGACTTATCATCCCTGTTTGTAAAATCTAGAGATAAAAATACATATTTTTCCACATGTACACATCTTGCCTACTATACAACATGCATATATGTATGTTGCTCCACTACAACCCGCGTACATTAGGATTTGTGCCAGAAAATGAAAATTAATGTCGGGTTTCCATGTCACGACAGGAGATCTATGATCCTTGGCCTTCCATATACTGGAAATGTTATAAATTGGCCCTTCAGTTCCATTTTGAAGGCTATAAATGGGCCAATTCTGAGTTATGGAAAGGAGAGAAAGAATTCAACTTTGAGAGAAAATTTACTCTGGAGAAATTATTTACTTCATATTGGGTCTGCATCCCTTTGTCCTTTAAGTCTGAACATAGTGTTTAGCCCCCAAGATCTTCCCTTATTTATTGAGAACCTCATTGTTTCTCTTTTATGAGCTTGTCTTTGGTGGAGGATTGAAGTGGTGGAGGCCCAACCAGAAGGAACTTAGTTTCTTTGTTTCAAACCGTGCTAATGCGGAAGTATGTAACATTTTCACTTCTGCTGATCATATATTAATAGAAATACTATTTTCCCATCCAATTGATATCGTGAAAATATTTGAATTATTATTCCATGGACGTATTTGTCATGTTTATTAATGGATTATTCTATTGAATGTGTTAACATCATTTATTATCACCATATGCTTGTTTTGCTTAGTTGTTGAGGACTAGTTGCAGGTATATTACTTTGGGTCAAGTGCTCAACAATGGACTTCATCCAACGTCTGGACGAGGTAGGCCTTTTTATCTTGTCTTGCTAGCATATTTGTTTTCATAGCATACTTGAGAAGAGAGTTGATTTCTATAGTCATTTCCGTCTGTTATGGTTTACCCTAGCCATAGACAAATTTTCCTCATAACATAATTGGTGTAAGGTAGCTAGAGAGGTAGTGGGGGGGCCCAGAGAGCCCATAGTGATAATAGTGGAGGTCATTCAATGTAAGGTGGACTAGGTCCAC
>ML816097.1:88825-101952 GCA_009831015.1 Picea engelmannii | reverse complement strand
ATCCCTTCCATAATAGGATCCATTGTATGGTGTTGCCCTACCTCAAGGGTTTGGTAATAATAAAGTGTGGTTTCTTCTATCTTGCTTGTGGATCTATTGTGTATTCAGTATTTGTGGTGATTATATTTGTAGATCTATCTTAGATCTTAACAATTGGAGACTATAATGGGGATTTGATTCTTCTTTCTTAGGGTTTGGAGTACTTTTCTCCGTAGATTTATGTCATTCCTATTGTGTTTATTGTCATATCATTGCTTGATAGCCTCTGTTCACTTTAGGTTTGAGTTTTCAAACTTATCCCTTGCCTGGCCTTGTTTTTGAAACATATATGCGCTTTTTGCCTTGAAATCCACGTATATACGCAAGTTGTCCCTCTGCAAGCTGCATACATACGCTCTATTTTCCCAAACAATCACATACATCAGCTTTCCTTGCTTGTCTTCTTGGTCTGGTGTTTGCTAGGTGGGATTTGATATTTGTTGAGCCTTCTTGGGACTCTGTATTGCATCTTAAGAGCTTGTGGGAGGATAGGAAACCTATATTTGGTTGAATTTATGGACAGGGTCTTTCTCATCATATTTTCATTTTGATTGTCCTTGTACATTGGGTTGGGTGTTTTGTTGCTTGGTATCCTGCTTGAGTTGTCTCTTTCTATACACGGTAGAGTTTTCATATCAAGTTGTTTTTCAGTCCATGCATTTTCATTTTTATTATATTGAAAATACAAAAAAACAGGCATTTTGCACTGCTTGGAATTTTGGTATTTTGAGTTGTCATTAGCTTAGTGTGTAATGAAATATTGCATTTTTACTTCAGAATTGCAGAGTTGAAATTGAAAATTGCATTGGTTTTTAGAAGCATATCATTCATTGAAAGTTGAAGTTAGGACTTTGCATCATTTACATATTTATTTTTCTTGCAGAGTCATAACATCATAAGTTTCACTACAATACCTTCTTGAGTAATAACAACTACTAAAATTAATGCTATAATTTAAAATTGATTAGTCATGATTTTATTTTCTATGGTGCACAAACTAGCTTAGGATTTAGTACCTTGGAATAGGATTTTGTGAGTAAACTTCTCCAAGGAAATTAAATCAACATGTGTCTAAGAAAGGGAGTAGAGAAACACATTGTATAATTGGTAATATCAAGAGGCTTCGCTCACACTGGAATTAATCATGAGGTCGCACGAGGTTGGTTCAAGGGATATCCCCACGATACCTTCTTAGCGTCAGAGATATTTCTAGGGATCTATTCGTATTTGGGGATCTTTCTAGTGACTTTACCTCTGTGAGAGGCAGTACTTTCAAGGTTTCAGGCTTTGCTACCCTACCTATATGGTGGACCTGACTTATGACTTCTTTCTTGTGCATCGATTATACATTGATTTATTAGTTGCTTGACTTAGGTGCCACATAGGTTACTTGGAGGGGTTTTTCTACAAGTACTCTGGGTTAGATAAGGGTCAGACAACACACAACCTTTATGGAGGATTACCTCTACGGGGGGATCTGATCGACTGGTTGTTAAGCCCATGAGGGCCCTTATAACTGATTATGTTACCTCTAATATTTAGCAGGGAATCTCAGGCCCCTCTTGGGTGAGACATACCTTCTTTAGGGAGGGAGGCCACTTTCAACCACTTTACCCCGTTTCTGTGCATATTGGCCATTTGAATTTTGGTGTTCTCTTTGATTACTAGTTGGCCTTAGGATTTGTTTTTGTCTTTAGAGTCTTAAGTCATCATGGATTCATACCAACATCCCCATCGGTACCGTCGCCTGTTACAGTTACCACCGTATTTCGAGTCTTTGCCTTCTAAAAGGCATAGAATTATCAAGCATGGTACACACACATCCACTGTTCAGACTTGTGATTCTACAAGCATGAGTACTGAACCTAGTCTTGAGAACACTGGGATCCCTTCGACTCCCACACCCACTATAGTTAATGGCACCCCTTTGACTCCTACAACTACAATGGTTGTAGTTTCGGATGCACCTATCATTACTATGGCTCAGCCTATAGTGAATTCTCAATATACTGCCTCGAACCCTTTTGGGTCTCTTGGTCACTCACGAGGCTATAATGTTCAGTCCATCCCTATGGCCTCTAGTCATTTTTCTTATGGTATGTTGAAATTTACTTCGCAGTTTTCGAACGCCATCCCAATTGTTTTCCCTAATGATAGCATTGGGATTGGGGGCACTACACCTCCTTATACTCCATTTTCATTTGGTGGCTCTCAAATCCCTCAAACAACTCCTAATATGGGAGGAATTATTGCTTTTAACCCCAGGTCTAATCCTCTTTCTTCTGGGTGGAACAACCAACCTGGCGGACAAGATTCTACTCAATTTCTCTCCTATGCCCCTACCTCTTCGGTGTTGATTCCATCCAATATGTTTGGCATGATGAATCCACCTCTATCCTCTAGATTCCCACCGAGAGGGGGTCAGTTTCATGCTTTGGGTAACCCCCAAACCAGATCCAATCCGGCTAGGGGAAATTTTTATAACCCCCAACAGAACATTCCTACTCGAATGATGCCCAACCAACATTTTATGAATTATCCTAGAGGAGGGTTTTATAATCTCAGAAAAGGCCATGGTGCTTACCAGAACCTTGAAAAGGATGCAGTTCCTCAAACACAATCTTTCCAGGGAGCTTGGGGCTAGATGTTGTAACCTCGTCTCCCTTTTCTGGCCACGCTTAATCTGCTAGACTTGTCTAAGCTGATGAATGGCCCTGTGAGTCATGATCCTACATGGCCCCCCGTCCCCACCAAGCTTCCTTCATAAATTCTGAAGTTCAAAGGTAAGAATGGTGAGGATCCTGGAGATCACGTTACTACCTTTCACTTATGGTGCTCCTCGAATTCCCTTAATGATGACTCTATTCGATTAATATTATTTCAATGCACCCTCATTGGGGTCGCTGTGAAATGGTATATTGAGCTACCTAGGGGGGAATATGGGACTTTTAATTAGCTGGTGTTGGTCTTCCTTAGCCACTTCCAATTTCTGGTTTGTTACGATATTGGCCTAGAACTTCTGTCGACTTTACACCAGGATACCGCCACTCATATCTCAGATCATATCCAGGAGTGATGTAGATAGAAGAGGTTGATCAAGACCTTCATACCCCTAAAATTTCTTTTAGAATGGTTCCTCAAGTCTTTGCACCGTCCTATCTCAAAGGATGTTGCAACATTCGAGATTACCACTGAGGAAGAAGCGATATTTAAAGCCCAACAGTTAGATCTCATATATTTTCAGTCTGGGATGTTATAACACATTCTTCCAGACACACTGTGGTCAACTTACGACCCTATACAAAATCTCAGACCTCATGCCGATGGCATTGTAGGTTCCGCCAATGTAAAGTCCACAGACTCGGTGACAAGCCATTTGAAAGAGTTGTCTCTAAACCAGTCTGCAGAAGGGCCAGCTTCCTCTGTGTCTTCCAACCACACTCATTCGGCAGATGTACATTCCATGCAATCGTCGTCCAACCCAAATGGTAACCAACAGCTAGGAGGGAATAAGAAGAAAGGACGTAATAATTATAAGGGTGGGAAAAATAAGAATAAACCCAAAGACAATGGTAATAATGAGAAGATGAATAACAATGATGGAGAGGGAAAATGAGAAAGACATAAGGTGAAGTTTCCTTGCAAGGTTTGTATAGACGATCACCTTACCCATTTATGCCCCAAACTTGTGGAATCTACGAGGCTATTATCTCTACCACCCACCATGCTTACGAATCCTTTCCCACATAACCAACACATGGCCTCGAGCTCCTCAAATGATGAAAATGTGGCTGGAAGGAGTCAAAACCCATCGTTGCAAGATGGTGACCATTTGTGTATCAATATGGTCGATGCAAAAGTTAATGTAGCCACTTGATCTCGATATTATAGCTCTTCACAAGATATTCCTGGTCTAGAATCTCCTCCTCCTCCTCCGGAGATGAATTTACAGATTGAAAATTCATAGCCACCGCCTCATATTCCGAAAGGAGTACTTAAGCACTCTACCCACAATCCAAATGCTAGAGCCGCCCAGAACTACACTATTGTTGAGGACCTGGGTCAAACCCCTTGTGCGATGTTATCTTTGGAGGTACTCCAGACGTGTCCTTCACAAAGGAATGCCTTATTGTTTGCGTTAGGAACTCTAGAACCGAATGTCTCAAAATTTATCAAGTTTGACGTCACAGATGTGAAGCCTCGCATGCATTACCTTGTGGAATTACAAATCATGTGTAGTACTCAAAGTATACCATAAAACGTGTGGTTATTGATGAAGGTGTTGCTACATGTGTGATGTCCCCGATCTGTTGGAAAGCTCTCAGCTTTCCAACTCTTTCTAAGTCATCAAACATGTTGACTACTTTTGACGGTCATTCCTTCCACCCTCATGGTATTCTTCCTTCCTTTCTGGTCGAGTTAGGTGGGAAGATGGTAGAGGTGGAGGTCAAGGTAGTTGATGCACCTCTTGATTATAACTTGTTACTAGGACGTAATTGGACCTATGCTATGGTCACCTTCATATCATTCGTCTTTCGTATTCTTTATTTCCCTCATGAAGGGAAGATCGTGACAATTGACCAGTTATCCTTTGTGTATTCTAGTACTAATGCATATATTAGACCGTCGATCCTTGTGATCGAAAATTCTTAGCCGACAACTGAGATTATCGGTGTCAGAATGTATTCTTCCTTTATGGGTACTTTCGAATTCATGACACCAAGTCATCATGTTTATGCCATGTCCAGTAGGCCCGTCTCGACAGGGAGGTACATTCCTTTCTGCACTTCCTATTTTAGTGATATGTGGACCCTACCTTCCCCGACTTCATCTTGTGAAGGTCAGTTGCATGCTGGAATGGCCATGCCACTATCGACAACAGAGATTGCATATCAAGTTGTTCTTGAGTCTTCCACCGATCTCGATCATGTTACCTCGCCGATGGATGAGGAGGATCTCGTTCTTAGGCCCATGTCGGCCACCTCGTTGTCTTGTTCACATGAATGCCTTGATGAGAATTTTCCTTCGAAATAAGCTATCATCGAAGCCATGAATGGTTCCAACAAACCTTGGGATGATATGCAACACCGCTCTTATTTTCTCCTAGAGCTTGAAAGAATTGGACGAGATGAATTTCGATCTACATTGAGTGAGATAGTCGTTCATGGCTTATTTCCACTTGATATGCACAGAACTTATGCCGAAAGAAATATGGCGAGTATTTATCCTACTGTCACGATCAATATCTCTCGTACCCCTTGAAATATTGAAAACATGCATAATGGTGCGGATTGTTCGCCATAAGAAATCTTGATCTACACCAAACTCTTCAAAGAATTCTGAGATGTATTTTCTTGGTCATATGAAGAGATGCCAGGAATCGACCCGCGTATTTTCGAGCATGAGATTAGAAATTATCTAGATGCTAAACCTGTTCAAAAATGTCTTAGAATTGTCAATCCCTGGAAGGCCCCTACTATTAAGGCAGAGGTGGAGAAGCTACTTAATGCTAGATTCATCTACCCAGTTCCCTTGACTTAATGGGTAGACAATATCGTTCTTGTGAATAAGAAGCAAGGAACTATCCATGTATGTATGGACTTACATGACCTGAAAAAGGCCTGCCCTAAAGACAACTTCCCTTTCATCAATCAGATCCTCGACGAGTGTGCGGGAAGCGAAGTATTTGTTTTATGGAGTGATTTTCAGGGTATAACCAAATTCAAATTAAACATGAGGATCAGCACAAGATGGCATTTATTTTTCCTTGGGGTACTTTTGTGTACCAGAAATGCCTTTCGGCCTTAAAAAACGTCAGAGCAACCTTTCAACGTGCCATGACCTTCACTTTTCACGATCTTAAGCATATAGTCGAATCTTACTTTGATGATCTTGTTGCTCACTCTCATAAGAGAGCAGATCATGCTACGCACCTTCAACTTGTTTTTGAAAGATTGTTTTACTATAGAATCCGGTTGAACCCTCACAAGCGCATCTTTTGCGTTAGGTCTGGTCATCTTTTGGGATTTCTAGTTTCTGAGACCGGGATCATGGTAGATCCGTTAAAGGTTGAGGCAATACTTTGATTTCCTCCCCCATGCACTATTAGACAAATTCAAGGTATACAGGGGAAAGATAACTTTATACGTTTATTTATAGTAAATTATGCCAATACCACTAAGGGTTTCATGCGTCTTTTGAAGAAGGACACCCATTTTATCTAGGATGAGCAAGCCCAGGAATCCTTCGATGCTTTGAATAAAGTCTTGGTATCAGCACCTCTACTGAAGTCTCCTGACTAGAGTAGAGATTACTTGCTTTATATCATCGTGTCTAAGGAGACGATTGGTATGGTTTTGGTTCAGGAGGATGATGAGCTCTGGGAGCACGTCATCTACTATCTTAGTCAAAATTTAGTCGGTCTTGAACTTAATTATTCTCACGTTGAAAAGCTAGCTTTGGTTGTCGTGCACACAATCCAACATTTACGTCATTATATTTTACTTTTCAAGACTACTGTAGTTTTCGATGTCAATCCATTTCAATACGTCCTTACTAGGCGTATCATAGGGGGGAAATATAATAAATGGATTGTCATTTTACAAGAGTTTGATCTCGATTTTGCTTCTGCAAAATCCAAGAAATCATTGGTCTTTGCAGAGTTAATATCCAACTTTTCATGATTAGATGAGGATGTTATCCATGATGATTCATTTGTAGAAGAACACATTTTTCTTATCTCCTCATCTGACCCTTGGTATGGAGACATTGTTCTCTATCTTCAAACTTTGAAGTTCCCTCAGCATCTCTCATAAGATGACTGACGGTGTGTAAGGTACCAAGCTAAGAAGTATACTATCATCGGTGACACTTTGTATCACCAAGGAATAGACAATATCTTGCGTCATTGTTTAACTCACGAAGAAGTTGAGTCAATCCTGAACGATTTCCACAGTGGGGCTTATGGTGGTCACCTATCTGAGATGGCGACAACCCAAACTTTTTTGCGAGTTGGTTATTTATGTCCTACTATATCTAAAGATTGTATTGAAGCAGTTAAGAAGTGTCACCTATGCCAAGTGTTCACTCTAAAAATGCGCTCTCATCTAGCCCCTCTTCACCCAATCATTACCATCGGTCCCTTCACCAAGTGGGGGGTGGATTCCGTGGATTGAAACCCAACTTCGGTTGGGGGGCATCAACACATTATCGTGGTCATTGACTAATTTACTGAGTGGGTCGAGGTCATACCTACAGTTAAATATGATGGGAATACTATCGCCTTCTTCAAATTCAATCAAATTATCGCCCGGTTCGATATCCCAAGTGAGATTGTCACTGATCATGGCAGTCACTTTCAGAATGAAATGATGGAAGAGCTAGCATCTAAGATAGGGTTTAGACATGGTCATTATTCTCCTTATTACCCCCAGGAAAATGGACAAGTAGAGGTCATCAACAAGTCTCTCAAGACCATTTTTCAAAAACCTGTCAGCCAGAGTAAGTCTGACTAGCACATTATGCTATATTTCGCACTCTGGGCATACTGAACCTTGGTTAAGACTGCCACTGGATTTTCCCCTTTCCATTTAGTACATGGTATCAATTTGATTTTACCTATTGAATGTGAAATCCATTTTCTCAAGTTGGCAGTCGCGCTCCTACCTAACACTTCCGATCTCGAGTGATACCTAGTACACCTAGAGAGTCTTGATGAGTAGTATTGAGACGCCTCTATGACTATCGAGGTGAACAAAAGACGTGTCAAGGTCCAATATGATAAATTTGTCTGTCCTTGGTTGTACACTGAGTGTGACTTGATCCTCTTGTATGGCCAAGCCAAGAAACCATTGGGGGAAGGAAATTTTAAACCCATGTGGCATGGTCCTTATATCGTGTGATGTGTTCTAGAAAAAGGAGCCTATGAGCTAGAATATTATGAAGGCAATATGTTGGCCGAGCCCAGGAATGGGCTCTACTTGAAAAGATATTACTCTTGATCCCTAAGCTTGGGAAGAACTCTTTGTATACTAATGCAATTTAGTGTATATATATTTTCCCTTTATTTTCATCTTCAGCTTGTTTATCGAGTTTTCACTTGGTTGGCAGATGTCAACGAAGTCTTTGGTCTACCTAGGATTCACAGACAGAGCCAGTCGTTATACAAAGAACTTGGCTTCTGCTGCTTGGTTGGTTTACTCACTCGAGGGTCTACTGGTGTCTTCAGGTGGCGTATGCCTAGGGCCATCCACGAATAATGTGGTCGAATATAGCATCATTATAGAACTTTTGCTCGATGCTATCTCACATGGTATTCACTCTTTAGAGGTTCTCACGGATTCCCAGTTAGTGGTATGTCAATTGAACAACAATTACTATCTGTGTGACCCTACTTTACTCTTACGATTCCTACAGGCACGTCTTTTAGAATGACAATTTGATTTTATTACTTATTATCACATTCCTAGGAGTTCTAATCATGTATCTGATGCTTATGCTAATTTCGTTTTAGATTGGCATTTATCACATAACTAAAGCAAACAAAACCATCTCATAAATGTACACATTGTAAAATATAAGTAAAGTCGAAGATCCCTTTTATATATATTTAAAAAAATATGGTGTTTATAGTAAAAAATTGGGGATGATACCCTCAATACATATACAGTCAGTACTACAATATCCACGACATCTACACCTATAGCATCATATGTGTGTCATGGTAACAAACTACAGCATTTGTGAGATGCTGAAAGATTTGTACCTAAGCTCTGGGCACACCAACCACCTATCGATGCATGGCTTCCAATAGATCCTCTACCTAAACCATGGGAATCCTATGAGTCAATCGAGATAGGTTGACCTGCACATTTTTTAGGACTCTCTTAGATTCTCCTCCCATTGCCTCGTCTCCCCGGTTCCTCCGTTGATGTCGAGGAATCCCTTCTGGCTGTCACAGACCCATGTCTGTGGTACACAAGTGTCTAGTTAGTACTTAAGCACCATTCAAAAATATTTATGTTCTATTAAACAAAAATAATAAAAAAAATGAAATATTTAAAAATATTTGACATTCTGATGTCCCCATAGGTAGCCCCTAGTGGGAGTGGCATGTCTGGATCCCCTCTAAAGTTGATCCCTGCATAGGGATAGTCATCTAGGGCGATGCCCTATTGTTGCCACCAGTAGAAGAAATCCTAGTTCTAGGGTGTGGGCACCCTACCTCCCCCCAACCATCTCATTATCTCATTCCACTGTGCCACAGATGGATTGTGAGGTCCTCTAGGAAGAATCTTGACTCTAGGTCCCAAGCCTGGAACCCTCTCAAAGAAGAAACTGCATAGGATAGAGGCAAACCCAAAATTCCTCTTACTCCCCTGTTTGCACTATGTCAACTGGCTCTTCATAATTGCTAGTAGTGAGGTACACCAGTCATATATTGTAGGTCTCATGCATTGTACTGTGTAAAACATAAGTGACCTTGATTCTTGGTGCAACGAGGTTGAACCTGTGATCCTGTTCAACACAAGCACAAAAATCTCCAGGCTGAGATTGTTTATCGCCCGAAAAGGGAGTTGAATCCCAACCTTTGGAGTCCCTACTAAACAGTGGGCATCTATGTACTCCTCTATTTTCATTCCACTCCCTGCTCCCCGTGATTTGATGTTTACAACCTCTCCCCAACATGATAATCTAGTCAAAATTTAGATATCCTCTACTTCAATCCTCAATGGTTGCCCATCGAGGTTGAATATTTCACTCTCAGTGTCCCAGTAACCCACAAGCATCTCAAGCAACCTCACCTGGTCCCTCATTCCTTTGAGTGCCCAAAATTTATATAAGCCACATATTTTAAAGGCCATTTGGGCCCCCAGATATCGAACCAAAACAACATCGACCTCCTTGTGCTCTCTTTCTCTCCATTCAAGAACCATCCTGCCAAAGACAAGTCAAAATTTGAGTTAACAACCATAGAAATCATTGATTTCCTGCTTGTGTGTGAGCTACTTCACTTACAGTCACGTATAAGGCTAGATATACACACCCTGTATTTTTCACAGGCGTGTATAACCCATCATATAAGCGACGCGATAAGAGACAACCCGCGTACAATGAGTTTCACAATTTACGCCATAAATTACTCAAAATTTGGAACCTAATTTAAAATATTAATCCACTGGAAATGAAGAGGAAGGGAAGAAGATTTACTTGGTCCAGACGATTTATGATTTTGTCTTCTGATGCTCCTGCAATCACCAGTTGAATCTCAGAGGTATTTTGGTCCAATTTGCACTATTTGGGTAAAAAATCAAAATGGTATAGTAATTTTTGGTTATGTTACTATTTTAAACAATGTTTACCCACTTTCTATAGTTTTTGAGTCATTTTTTTGCCTAATGGATAAATAAAAAGGTGGATTGAGTTGGTTTTTATATTTTTCACCAGGGATTCTTGTGGATTTCAATGTTATGTTGGTCGTTTGTCACCACGAGCATGTATTTTCACTACCCAGCATATAGGATAGGTATCCATTCCATCATGCATTTTCGCATCATCCTATAACTATCATTTTTTATGCCTTAGGTACGAACCCATTTGTTGCGACACAGAACCTTACATCTTTTATAAGTTGTGTCATTATCAAGTGGTAGAGACTTACCGAACATGGGTGCCCTAGTTAGATCCCCTGCTTCATTTGGTGACCATGCATAGATTTTTTCCATAGGACCAGGAGTCCCTCATAGCTAGTACATGAATTTATGTTGAGCCTCATTTCTCACTCATAAACATGTTTCCTTATACCCCGAGGACTCCCAACCGAGTTTAATTTAAACTCTTTTCCAACTCGTCTTCAAAAAGAGAAAAGGTTGTCGAGTGAACTTGTCTCTTTCACACTCGTAAATTGGATTTGAAAGGACATTTATTTGGCACGATTTTATCCCTTTTTCACACCAAGTAGACTAAAAGTCATAAAAAAGGAAATTTTTTGGCGTTAAGTTGTGATTGCATCTCATGCCCTTGCTTGCAGTATTGAGCCTATAGTCGTTTCTCGCCTTGCGTTATAAACCATTTTCCTCAGCAGTTTTTGCATCCTAAACCAAGCAGAGCCTCATGTATATCCTTCGTAATTTGACACCCTATACCTAGGAGGGAACATTCCCCTGAGTTTCCATCTCCCGCATGCATCTCCTTGCATTGAGAATAGGTATGTTCCACTGCTGGAACTAGTTTTTCTTACTTGCGACACTTGTTTCCTCCTTTGTATCATAACATTCATTTGTCTATGAAAAAAAAAAAAAAAGAATGGCTGGAAGGGAGTATTATCTTGTATTGGTAGCAGTCGTGTCACCTTTGAACAGAGAACAAAGTTATTGAGTCCATTTGTCATCATAATTTTGCGATTAGCATGGCCTTAGGTGTTGGCAAATTTAGTGAACAGAATGCAGTGAATGCTTGTCATTGATGACAACAGTGAAGAGGATGGCAGAATAAGAAATAAGTCACAGTCTAAGGAGGTCAATCCATGAAGAATGACAAAGGGAAGATCTAGTCAAAATAGAGTTCGAAGTTGAGGTCAATCGAGCAAAAGACCTGTTGGATCCCATTCAAATTTCTAGAAAGGTCGATAGCCGTCAGATCTGCAGAAACTGCGCAGAGGTTAAGCACAGGGGATAAGTTCTACTGTGCATAGGAGAAATCCCGGACATGTCATCGGGATATTGGAGAGAGAATCCGATCCGTAGGATCTGAGAAGAAAACCCGACAGCCATAGGATCTGTAAGAGTCGTGCAGGGGTTAAGTCCTACTGTGCGGTGATCTCCGTAGGGACATGCGTCAGACATCTGGAGGAGAGTCGGAGGTCAGTTCATTGGAAAATCAGATTTTCCGTGGACATGGAACTCTTTTATATTGGACTCGCGATCCACGATTTCCCGATAGGAGGTTTGAACCGTCCATTTGTGAGAACACGTGGCAGGAGATCCGGACGTGTCGGTATTCGGTGTTTCGGAGTTCTCGGTGATGAGAGACTCACAACCGCAGGAATCGCGATATCTCGATACGCGATTTCCCGACGGAGGTAAGCACCTAGTGGGGTCCAAGTGACAGCGCAGAGGACAGGTGGCATCGGAGATTCGGGGATCGGGAGTTCATAATGCAAAGAACACAATGCAACGAAAACCCCGATTTCGCGATATGCGAAATCCCGATGGAATCTGAACCGTCAGATCAACATACGATCTAATTCACATCAGCAGTCCACGTCAGTTAGGGACACGTGGCACAACCAGGTGGCATCGGAGTTTCGGGGATCGGGATTTGATATGTCAAGAACACAATGCATCAAGAACTCTGAAATCGCGAAATGCGATTTCGTGAAGTAATCACAGTCGTTGGATAAGAATGAATCTGAACCGTAGATCATAGCCCTATTCGGAGTTTCGGGGTTCGGGTTTTGGTATTGACAAGAACTTTGAACATCAGACATCGCGAAATCGCGATACGCGATTTCCCGATAAGAGGTATAAGTTGTGGGCCACCCAGGAGTTAATGAAGGACAGTTGTAAGGAGTACAGAGGATGTCGGGAATTGGCATATCGTAGCTCCAGGGGACGTGTGCACATTATCCTTGTAAACCCCGAAACCCCGACGAGTGGTATGGTGGCGGTCACATGATAGATGGTCATATGGGCCTATAGCCAGTAGGGCTAGCGAGTGGAAAGGAGCCATCGGGAATCAGAGAATTACGATTCTGAAGGGCTTGTGATTTTTGACATCGCAAATGCCGAAATCGCGATGGGTGAAATCCCGATGGGATCTGAACCGTTAGATCAAGTAAGTGATCGGAGGGTTGTTGTTGTTCCTCACACATTAACGCTTCAGTTGTAAATCCGTTAAGCGAAACCGACTGAGAATGATGAATTGGTTAGCGTTTCAGTTGCCGACACAGATGTCGTTGGATTTCCCATTGGAAGGGGAAGTGGAATCGTTAAAGAAAGGTGTATAAAAGAAAATGAAGGAGACCGAATTTGGGGGATCGTTCTGAATGAAAAATGTGTAAACAGTAAGAAAAATAAGATGAGCAGAGG
>ML816097.1:75686-88725 GCA_009831015.1 Picea engelmannii | reverse complement strand
GCAGCCTCACATTGAGTTGGTGCTCAATTGTAAATGATGTACAGAACTGCAAAAGACTACCTATCATTTCGAAGAAGAAGAGGTTTTCTCCCTTTATGGGTTTCCTCGTGAAAATCTGTCTCTGTGTGTATTTTATGTGTGACCGATGATCTTTACTCTTACTGTCCATATGTTGTATGTTTGTAGATGACACATGAAGAATTATTAATAATTATTTTAAAAGGCATAAAATTGTTTAAGCTTATAAACAACTGATTCACCCCCCCCCCTCTCAGTTGCTTTAGTATTTCCAACATTAGGAAGATGATCTCATTACATAGTCTTATCTACCGACTAGTTACTCTTCCAGTCCATATAGATAATTTCATTGATGCCTCCTGCATCTCATCATTTCATCATTGAGTCTATGTTGTCGGAGTCTTCCATATGTCTCATGCTCTTGTTCAAACGAATTCTATCAACCTGTGTCGGCCACTTCTCAGAACTCTTGAATTTTCATGTCGGTCATACCCTCAATTTGTCTCAAAAGCACATGATATTGTAGTCCTATCATGCACCTTGGTCCTACTTTAATCATTGGTAGGAAACCTTGAACCCAACAGTCGACAATTCATCATTGGTCATTGACTGGGTGGTTTCCCTTGTGTTCGATGGCAAGACATCTATTCACACATTGGGATTCATGCAGTGTCTTGGATGCCATTAGCCTTATTGGTGGTTTCCTCACCTTTGTCGGTAGTTTTCATCATTGGATGATATTCAGAGGGTCTTTTCCATGTACCACTTCTACTTGGTGCACATGAAATATGCAGAGGGTCATTGGTTTGTGAACATGTTCTTCGTCCGATCTCCACAAAATCATGAAGCTCATGCTTTGTACCTCATGCTGACTAATGAGAGATGACTTAACGCTCCACCAAATGTGACCTAGAGTCTTATGAGTACCTTGAGGCTTGCAGTCATTAGTGGTTGGTTCTCTTGCCATCAAAAGTTGGGAATACATCAATGTCTCCTGATAGATGGATTCTTCAGGTGTTCGACACCAGCTCCTTTATTCACACTTGTAAGAATTTACTCGGTGCCTTGATACCTATTTTCATTATCAGTAGGTTGTCTCGCGTTTGTTAATAGTATACATCAATGACCGGTAATCAAATGATGTCTCGTTGTGTTCGACCTCAAATCCTTTATTCATGTGATGTAGACTTGCACCCTTGGCATATTGTGTAGAAGACTTGAAGACAACAACTTTCCTGAGCTGTTGCTTCCTTTTCATTGGACCAGTACCTATATGACTTCAATGATCATGAGAGATCAGATTGTACTCCACTGTATACAGATATCTTCATATTGGTTTTGAGACTGGTTCTACTAGGCCTTGTTCATGACTATGACAACTATTGGCATGTAACCACATTTGAATTTGGCTATTCATGGCCACAAACATTTGTTTGGTATATTTTCACATGGATCTGCAGTGTAATTCTATTGGAAGCCATGTATGCAAAGTCAGTGTAGAATGTAATAAGAAACTAGTTCTTCCAGCTGGTTCCCAATCACTCCACTTCTCGATTGTTTATAATGTATCTCGGTCATCGTAGATACTCCTCTGACCTCACACATTAGGGGGAATATGTTATAGAAATATTTGCCTCACCCTATGCAATCTTTCACATAATTCATTTTCCCATTTCCATATGCAAACTTATCATCCCTGTTTATAAAATCCAGAGATAAAAATACATATTTTTCCACATGTACGCATCTTGCTGACTATACAACATTCGTATACATAGGATTCTCCACTACAGCCCACGTACATTGGGATTTTTTCCATAAAATGAAAATTAATGTCGAATTTCCATGTCACGATAGGAGATCTATGATCCTTGGCCTTCCATATAATGGAAATGTTCTGACTCATCCCTTCAGTTCCATTTTTAAGGCTATAAATGGGCCAATTCAGAGATATGAAAACGAGAGAAAGAATTCAAATTTGAGAGAAAAGTTACTCTGGAGAAATTATTTACTTCATATTGAGTCTACATCCCTTTGTCCTTTAAGTCTGAACACAGTGTTCAGCCCCGACGCTCTTCCCTTATTGATTGAGAACCTCATTGTTTCTCTTTTATGAGATTTCCTTTGGTGGAGGATTGAAGTGGTGGAGGCTCAACTGGAAGGAACTTAGTTTCCTAGTTCCAAACCATGCCAATGTAGAAGTTTGTAAAATTTTCACTTATGTTGATCATATATTAATAGAATTACTCTTTTCTCGTCCAATTGATATTGTGAAAATATTTCAATTATTATTCCATGGGTGTATTTGTCATGTTTATTAATGGATTATGCTATTGAATGTGCTAACATCATTTATTATCACCATATGCTTGTTTGTTTGGTTGTTGAGGACTAGTTGTAGGTATATTTCTTTGGTTCAAGTGCTCAATGGTGGAATTCATCGAACGTCTGGACGAGGTAGGCATTTTTATCTTGTCTTGCTAGCATATTTTTTTTCATAGCATACTTGATAAGAGAGTTGATTTTTGCAGTCATTTCCATCTGTTGTGGTTTACCCTAGCCATAGAGATATTTTCATCTTAACAGAAAGAAAAGAGGAAATTTGTGGGAAGAGGCATAAGAGTGAGAAAGAAGATTTGCGAAGAGAGAAGAGTTGAAAGAACAATCTTGAGAAGAGAATAGAGTGCTTGCAACTCTCTAGTTCGAGGAAGAACTGAGAAATAAGCTCATTATGGGTGCAATAATTTTTGGGTAGGGTTTTCGTTACATGCTGATAAACAGGGCTAACGAGTGACTGTGGAAGTACCCATGAAAACCTCCTTGCTTGGCATAGAGAAAACCGGTTTCCAAGATTCCATGGGAGGAGGAGAGTAACCTCCATCCTTGACTATCGTTGAGAAAGAAGAAAGAGTCTCTCTCAAAGAATCTTGGTCTAGCTCGAGGGTGGCTAGTGATAAATCCATTCAGGAGTGGTTGTGCCTATGGTTGGGTGGAAATAGGCACCCCTTTTAGTAGTCACATCATGATTTCTGGTTTCTGAAAGTATTTTCATAAACTTTGTATTGAAATGGATATGATGATTGAGTATATTTATATGTCTATGAATGAGTTATGTATTGAATGATGATGGTAGAAATATGTATTATCTCTCTATGAACTTATTCTTTTCAATGGTCGTTTTATTGCCTCAGCTTAGCAGTTAGAGAGTTGTGGGATGTAATTTTGCAAGAGGGTCGGGGTAGGATTTACTGGAATGTTTAAGTCTTGTCAACCTCTAGAATCTACCTTCTTGGGAATACTAAGTTCAAACCCTAAATAAGGAGGGTGCCTCCTTCAGACCTTTCACTCATGTGACCGAGGGCTCATGCCTATGTCTTTAACCAACTCACGGCTAAGATATTAGCATGTATTCCAAGATATTTTTCGAAGGGACCATGTGACCAAGATTTGGGAACCTTGCACTAGACCCCAAAGAAGATAAGCCCTTCTGGTTTCGGAACTCCAAGAGTTTGGAGATCCAACATTTTTCGACCTCACTATTTATAAATCAGTCGAAGGCCATTGATGGTTATAGTTACCCACAAGGTTAGCCGATGCCTGGCGGTTTCCCTAACCAGGATAGATAGACTTGCGCCACCATTAAACCTTGATCCATTCATCTATTGGGAGGTAACACGAGCCATAGATCCGAGGGTATTCTAGAGCCCCTCTATCTGTAGGATCCATGCCGAAGTTATGAAGTGATGAGAAATGTGGATCTGAGGAGTCCGTTAGGAACCAATTGAGGACTCAACAAACCCTAAAAGAATTTGCAAAAAAATTCTTTTGGGTACCACTTTTTCATTTCTGACTAGACTTAGTTTTGTTGGGATTCCTGTATTTTTTTGTTGTTGCGATCACATTTTGTTTGGTTTGAAGTTTTTTGATAGATTGACATTTTCCTATAAGTCAATGTGGCATAAATACTAAGTACAGACAACTTAAAAATTGTTTTATAAAAGAGCCACGCACCAATCGGCGATTCTGGTCTACGAAAACAGTTCTTTAAAAATCATTAATGTATCGTCGGCATCGGTGAAATCCGAAATATAAACTTCCAACATAAACAAAAAAAATCTCATATCCTCAATCATCGATGTATCGTCAACATCGATAAAAAGGGAGAAAGGGTGTGGTAGCCAGAAACATATGTCTAACTAAAATCACCGACGTAAAAAAAAAACTTCTCACGCTGAAAAAGGTCAAATCAATCGTCACGTGTCTTGTCGTGTAAATAGTTTGTATTGCTCATTTATTGCCCATGTCATCTTTCTATGTTCCCCATGTCATCCCTGTACTTCCACATCAGCACTTCCATGCCAACATGGTATGGCAGTTTGGATCGGCATCGGAACTTTTTCCTAAAGGTACCCACGAAGCAACGTCAAAGAGAAACCACCGATGTTGATGCACTCATTAACTACTGACAATCCTAGATGATTTTCACTGTCCATTTAAAGACCCTGGTTATCCCCGATGTCGATCATACTAGTTCCTTTGAAATGCGAAAAATATTGGGTAATTTTATGGGACACATATAGCTGAGTGAAGGATGGGATCTGTGATTTGTTAGACAAAAAAGAACTTCATGTAACCGATACCAAGATGTCGTGCGTCAACCGACATTCAAAATTTGGATTTTTTGATTAACTCTAAAATGACACGCTCATGCGTTACATTTAATCCTAAGCATGGTGTGGATTTTGTTATAGATTGTACAGGTCACATTTGTACGCATGAATTTAAAACTCTATGCGAAAAGGTAAGTATTTTTTTAAATTTACAAGGTTTGTGCCCAAGCATGGTATTCCATTTGCAAATAATTGATCTCCCAAGCAGACAAGGAAGCAAGAGAGAGCATTCAATAGGCTACAAATCATTGTATCACTTCGATTACCAATAAGCCCAGGATATTTCTTGCAAGGAAGAGATAAGCATTATCTTTATCATTTTCACTTATGATTGCGTCTCATAACACTTTTTTAAGTTGGTTTGCAACTCATTATAACATTTTGTGAAGGAAAATGCCTCTGTGAAAGCTGACGACCAGGCGCTCACCAAGAACGTTGTTGGGATCGTGATATGATCAGTTTTATGACGTTAATTAGATACTTTTTCTGAATGTATATATGCGTTTTCATGGTTTGAAGAATTTTTTGAAGGCATTTTGTGCCAAAACGCTATGATCCACACCAGGTATTCATAATTCATGTTTTATGATGATCTTAAAGTATAATTTAGTATGTTTTTATATTTCCATGAATCTAATTCTCATTTTTGGTGTCACAGGGAAAAATCGCAGCATGTTTTTGTTTCTGGCACTTAGTCCGGTACTCCATCCGACACTCAGTCCGGCACTCCATCCTGCACAAAAACGATAGGCGATTTGGTGGTTATGGTATTGGCGTCCAGTGATAGGCGAATTAGGAACATGGGTTTTTCTCGTGCTTGCCCCCTCCAGCTACTTAATGCTTGACAACTTGGTTTGGGTTGTTAAGCTGGGCAATTATTGGCTCACTCAATTTCGGTAGTTACAGCATCATTAATGTAATTTACTGTTTTTAGAAGAGGTTCAACCCTCCAGTGGTCAACCTCTTAGTCTGTAAAGCTTATAAATACCACCGTGGTGGTCATACAATAGTTAAGAAGTTCAGGAAGCCGTGTATTAGAGAGAAAAGACAATTGCCCTCTGTTTTTCCATTTTCATTTTGCCATAATTGTGTAAGACTGTGTTTTTAGTTTTAATGGAGAATTTTTGTTCTTGAAGATCGTGGTGTGCATTTGAAGAGTGACCATGACTTTCTGGGGGGACCACTAGCAGTCTGGGTAACTGTTCTATCATTTTGTTTATGAATTACATAGCATAAATGTCTTTTTGTTTTATTTCATGTACATGAAATGTTATTTTACTTCTTTGTTATTTAATTTGTTGTTTATGATTTAATTGTTTTAATTTAGTTTTGCAAGTTGTTATGAAGAATATTGTGAATATGTATTGACTTTGTAGTTAGTGGAAGAAAGCTTGCAGATTTAGATACTATCCCCATGTGTAATTAGATGGTAGATTAGACTCTTTTTATGTTGATGCAGAGTTTAAAACCAAGTTTAAAATATAAGTTAAAACAGAGTTTTAGAACAGAATTGTATTTCATGTTTTCTTTAACAAGGCTCTAGTGGCTGGATAGTGTTAGCTTTAGTTTTTATTTGTAGATTGCTTATTCAATTGTTATTTAGTCTTTTCTTAACTACTTGTCAATTAATTTGCCCATTAGTTTACTTTCCATATGCTAGAATAGTGTTTAATTTATGTTTATAAGCATTTCTCTTTTTTTGCAATTTGAATTGTTAAGCTAGAACTAATTTAGTTTACTTCATGCAATTCCCTTCTTAGATTTAGGTTGCAATTTCAATTTGTAGTTAATGATTGAATTTAGTTATGAGTTTGCTTATGTAGTATAGATTGCAATTGAATTTCATAGCATAATCTCTTTATAACTATTGATGATTAATGCATGAGTAATAATCACATGGATATGCAGGCTAATTGATGATTGTTTTCATAATAGCTAAGTTCTCACTAGATTTCCTAATTCACACTTTTCACTTTGCTATTGAAGTCAATATCGAGATTATCCCTCTTGAATTATATTTCATTGTTAAGTGCCATCGTGATATTATAAGACACCAGAGACACTCACACAACCATCAACACTATATTTGAGTTTTCATAGACTAGAAGATAGTTTTCTTCTTGTTGTAGGATAGATAGTTTCCTTAATGTTGTAGGATACATAGTCTTTTGATTTGGTAGGTTAAAGAGTAGTTTGCTTATAATAAGAGATTAGTTGTTAATTGATCCTATTATCATAATGCTTTCAATTTAGTAGATTTCCTTTTATGAATTAGAAATAGTTTTGAAGTTTGATTTAAGAATAGAGTTCACTTGCCTCTTAGCTTAGTTAGTTGTTTATTGAGTAGTCTTAATTAGTTTACTTGCAGCAGAAGTTATCCTAGATTAGTTAGTTGTTTACTTGCTTTAATAGGTTATTTTCTTACTTGTCTATTCTTTCTTCAATAGTGTAGTTGCTTGTTTATTTATTTTCTTTCATAGGGTAGTTATTTATTGAATTTAAGTAGGTTAATTACAAGTAGTTTGTCGTTGCTATTTTCTTATTAGATGAATAGTTTTCTTTTGCTTATTGTTATGATTGAACTAATTTGATTTAAGTATGGTTTTCATTTGTTTTCCTATAACTATCCATCGATCCTTGGTCCAAAGTTTACTTAGGTTACCTAGTTTAAGTTTCTTTAGTAGGGTTTTCTCATTAGTAGTTTTTGCTTGAATAGATTAGCCTTTAGATAGCCACTTCCTTATTTAGACTATACTACTACCAATCCTTCTACCTTGGCATATATTTTTCTACAACTCTAAGTTTACTTACCCCGGGTTGACAATTTAATTGAGGGTTTTTAGTGTGTTTTTAGTGCATATAGAACACCCATCAAATACCCAAAATGAAATAATTGGAGATCGACGAAGGGTCGACATCGGCGACCACAAGGGAGATTGATTTATTTTTAAAAAGAGAATCAATTATCCATACTTCAACCAAGAAATAATTTACCCAACCTCCAACATTCAGGGACACAGAGGCAAGCACTGGATATAAAGTAATTCTCCCACATTGGGGGGGATTTTTTAACAAAATCAATCAGGAAGATTACCCAGAGTTTACACCTCACAACAATTTGGACGTCGGGGTATTGGATTACCAAGTTTTCCCAAATATTAGGCGATCATATCTGCATAGGATGGCTTGTCGAAACCCAGTTCTTCCCTGTAGCGAAACCTAGGATGTATAATTGACCATGTAGACACGATGAAATGTGCGGTCAACAGTGAGGAGGGTGAATGTGTTGGTATCTTTCTTCCAGTAGAGGTACAAAAATATTAAAACTCAGGGACCTAAAGGAGAGGATGAATATAGATTTTGTGGTTAGGTTTTATGATCTTCATGGCACCAGCCGGTTACTAGCCTCATGGTGGAAAGAGGATTAAAATTTCACAAATGGGAGAAATGGTTGGTACAACACGGTAAACCTCAGAGAGCCCTATGTGTATTTAATGGATTTAATTTGTCAATTGTATGGATAAAAGAAATTCTCAAAGTTTTCATAGGATTTGATTCCCTTAGCATATACCGTGGCGATCTTTGGGAGAAGTTTCAATTGGGGAGCCATTATTTCCAAACAGTTGAGTATCAACATCCTACATTCCCAGATAGCAAAATAAGGAGAAACATCAGTCTTCTACATGGCATATTACCTATTGGACGTAATCTCTGCGAGAAACATTTTTGTAGGTATGAATTTAAGGTGGCATGTTGTCAAGTTACCTACGCATGTTTATTTCAACATTTTGTGGGAGAATATGTACAAAATATTTTATGTCATGATATATGATGATTTTATAGACAAAATACACTTTATTATATTTAGAAAACAATGCTCAAGGATTTCGGCGGCAACCAAAAATATGATATCCAAAGTCGGCCACTGGTATTTCGAAGAAACAAGCACTTACATCAGAGTGTTTGGGGCTACTAGTGCACAACACCTACTCCCCATTCATGTCACCGACCATCTCATATTGGGAGATATTTTTTACTAGACCATACAACAAGGCTATAAAACTTCTCGAGTGAAGGATAAGAAGAGGGATTTCATACCCTATGGTTTTCATATTGGGTTTTATATGGTTAAAGACTCTTCACAGGCAAAACAAGAAGGATTGAGTAATCTTGAGTATCGGTTCCCCACAGGCCGTTTTCGCAAGAATGATACAAAAGAGTTGGTACTCCAACATGCATCGCAGGTATCCTCATGTTGGCGATATTCTCATGACATTTTCGAAGATGAGATCTTTATCGAGGGAACCAAAGATTGGGAGGAAGTGCCCCATAGAAGGGCTAAATCTAGTATGACCAAGTTCAAGGCTATGATCATGGATGAACAATTTGAGACAATAGAGCACACATCTTAGGAAGTCATCATAATAAGAGAATAAAATAGAGCAATGGAAGCAACAAAAGCATGGAAAAGGGGGTCATTGCTACTGGAATAAGTCGAGAAATCTATGAAAATATTGAGGGATGATCCCCCACTTGAACTTGTGATAAGACCCTCGAGAATTACCCTGGATGATACAAACATCCAGGAGGCATAACTAAATGGATCAAAGACGGTTCCACCAGAAGAGACTATCACCCAAGAAAACAATATCCCCATATCATCCCAGGAAGAATCATCAGTGACAACTAAAGCTCAGCAAACAGAAGTGATGGCATCAAGCGGGATGGGTATGCCTACTGTCCTCATAGATTTAATCACCATATATGATGATGAGGAAGGTTCAAAATCTTCTGACGTAACCCCAGTGCTAATCACACAGGAGGAAGAAAAAGGGGAGACATCTCCTCCAGCCTCCGATGATTTGGTGCTAAAACCCAAAGAAGGTGACTTGGAAGATAGGACTACTCTTAACACTTTATTTCTCAATCAACTGGGAATACAACCTCATGATGACATCTCTAAGAATGACATGATTGCAGGAGGAAAAGAAGAAGGAATGGGGAAGCCAGAAATCAGTATCCCAATGGTCGAACTCTCAGCCAATATCAATCCTCTACCCACTTCTCCATCTAAGGAAAAGACTCTGTCAACCAACGATAACAAAAATAAGGCTACATCACCAGGATGCATAGTAAGCTCCCCTGTTAGGGAGATGTGCGGACCAAGCCTTGAAACAGAACAAGCATTGACACCATTATTACCACAGAAACTGCTTCTTGAGGAAGAGGGAGGTCAAGTGCCAACCCTCAGAAGAGATAGAGAACCTCCCATGGAGCACCTCTATATGGCAGGAAGCCTAGGAAATACTCTATCCTAGGGAGATCAACAGATTCCTGAACCAGTAGATGAAGTCTTTGATATACATGAAATTTATTATGATAGGAAGAGGAAGGTCGTGATGAGAAGAAAAATCAAGAAAACGAAGCTCACGCTTGATTGCACTGTGTTCATAACCAGAGAAGAGACATTATTCGATACAATAAATACCAGGATGAATGAGCTAATCGGAGCAGGGGTGTCCATAAATAATTCCACATCAGACAAGGAAAAAAGGGATGAAAGGGAGATAGCTTCCATGAAGAAGGAGTTGGACCACCTGCAAAATCAAGTTGAGTATTACCAAAATTTGACAAAGGCGGTGGTACTCTTGAAGAGTGAGCTCCGAGAGATGTATGCACAATTCAAATGGGAGAGAGACCTCTTCACCACACGCATAGTTGATTTCCAATAAGAAACCCTTATGGGGCTAGCAACCTGCAAAAACATGCAATGATGTTATGAGAAGACACATCAAGCCTTGTAACAGATCAACTACATCAACAAAGTACAGAAGGGACAAGATACATAAGAACGTGGCATTGATGGACAACAACATCACCTAAATAAGGAAGGCAATTGAACATTGGGTATACATGGTCTAGGAACCCCAACGGAAAATGCAGGAAAGATGGGAAGAGTGTTAGAAATTTTGGAAAAAATAAACCAGGAAATGAGGGATATTGACTTACCAGAGTTTGGCCCACTGGAGGATTTCACTAATTTACGTGACATAGTTAAACGACATGCAGAGAAAGACTAGGTATGAGAAATAGATATTTTGTTGGTTTCAAGCATGATCATGGGCCAAGTGAAGAAGTTCATGGAGCCTCTTATTAAATATTTCGCAGTATTATAGCACGTGAGTGTCAAACTAATCAAGTACAAAGAATGAGAAGTTGAGATAAAGGAGTTACTCTTCACTCTCATGGATCAAAACAGGTTCCCTTATGCAAATACATGTGAAGATATCTTCCGCAAATGGTCGAAGTACAAGAGTAACAATCCACTTCAGTAAAATGATGAGATGATATAAAGGAAACTAAAGACAACAGATAGATAAAGTCTACCATGTGTCATTTTCTTTACTTAACACAACTTTAGTAGTGATTTTAGTAGAGTTATTTTTTATAAATAAGAGAATTGACCTCGTGTTAAAAGTTGATGGCTTTGGAGAGAAATACTTTTATGGAATATTGTAAGAGAATTATTTCTATGAAATTTATTTTAATGTAGAAGTTTTGTTTAGTTCCGAAGACACTTCTTTCATATGAGGCGTGAATGAGATTGGACCGAGGGGGATTATTTTTGTCTTCAAATTCATTATTTGTTGTTCTAATGAGTAATATTTTTTGTATCTATTATTTAAGTTATCTTATAAAGCTACAACAGTTCTTTTATTCTAATTGATGAATAAAAATCGATTGTGTTAATATGTGATTGATACTAGAACATTGAAAATTACTTTTCTTACACTAATTTCCTATCACGTATGTATTTTCTTTCTGTAATTGTTATCTCAGATGATGTTGAATGTCTACAAGTCAAAATAGTATTATTTCTAGCTTGAAGTAGTTTAGATCCTCATTGTCTGCAGGCTGTGGTATAAAGGTTATCCAAAAACCCAATTTTCTCCAATATATCAAAACTTCCCTTTGTCATGTAGTTTAAGCTCCACCTTTCATTTTCATAAATGTTAGAAAAGAACAAAAAGAGAACTACATAGAGTGATGAAAGGTTTCATAGAAAGACATATCTATCAGTCACGATTAAATCCCATCGATAAATTGAGCTAGATCACAAATCTGGAGAACCATACCACTCAGTAAACACTTACGAGTCTAATTGAGCCTCTTAAGTGGGTTTGGTTCCTGTGTTGAGTCAAAGGCATCTCAAAACCCTCAACAAAATTTGTTCTATAAGGAGAGCCTGAACGAATTCATGGCTGACAATATCTCTGATAATATATTTTTCAAATCCCATAGATTCAAAACAACCTGCATGCATGGCTAGTCATTCTCAAGACAACCCACATGTTGAGGAAAAGACATGAATTGGTCTACTCAAGTATGTTTAGACTTTACTTGGATAAATTAAATTAGACGGGAATATCACCCTATGTTTATAGCCAACAAAAATGTATATCCTAACTCACAAGTATTAATTACAAGTGCTTAGGCTAGTATTTTATCAACAAAAGCTTGTTGGAAACTCACTTTTTATGTATTTTTCTAAACATACCAGTTGCTGAAATAAATGTAAGAACAGAAGTAAAGACACCAAGATGATACTCAAGATATATGAGACATAAAGCAATCGTTTATTTCATTCCAATTCACCAAAGAGTCATTGTCTTTACAAAACTTCACACAGAAATTTGGACCAAGTCAAACTTAGAAATCCCCGATGGAACATACAAAAGGAACTCTGACAGAAAACCAAAAATAAACTCTAAAAGCTGGATTAGTTTGCCACAGATTGTTGCCAACTCAACTCTGCACAATAGCCTTTATCAGTCATGAAAATTAATTCATAAATAGACAAGTCTACATAGACTATCAAAGATAGATCAACAACTCTGAAGAACAAGTGTCTGAATGATTTGATTCAACCCTGAATATTGTTCTCTACAATAAGACCCTACTATCAAAAAGGAGAATTAGGTTGTGATGAATATATGAATGAATGAAAACTAAACTATCTCAACATAAACTCAAAGAGAAAACCTTAGCATGTGTTGTGCTTCTATCCCCCTCTTGTTCCTCCCTTTAGTTCAGCGTTTAACAATTTAGAATTGGTTAGAGTAATTTAACTAACTTATTAGTTAAGCTAACATAAGGCTTTAAGTAACTTTAGTTAAGGAGGGAGGGAAAAGTAATAATCATAATAATGTCATAATTAAATAATAACTAATAGGTGGGACCCCCTTGTGACTCCTTTAGTGATAACAATCATCACATCATAACATAATCCATTTGTTAAGCAAACACACCCCTTGTGCCTCCCTTCAAAACATATTTTCCTTTGACAATTT
>ML816097.1:44754-57177 GCA_009831015.1 Picea engelmannii | reverse complement strand
CTCTTCATCTACCTCTTCGGAAATATTGGCTACAACAGAAGATTTTCCTCCCATGAATTGTTTCAGATGCATCTGTTGTTCAGGGACGACAACCATGTCTAAGAGGGTTGCATATGCCTTAATGTTGGCCAATTGATTCAAGATATTGTATTTGGAAGAGGGAGTGATTTTTTGACTCTCAGGAAGTTTAGGATCCTGGGGTGCAGCAGTGGTTGGGGATGAACTCGGGCTAGAAGAACTGCGAGGAGGGTCAAATTTGCCTTTTGGGGCATAGGCTTTGTTTCTAGTGTTGATTACCATGACATCTTCTGGATCGGAAAAATATAGGAGAATGATAGTGGTTCTAGTATTTTACCAACGATATTGTCTCTAGAACTCTTCCTTACCTCACATGTGGTTTCTTCGTGGTGTTCCTCACAAAATTTACACCAACTCCGAGGTAGGATAGCCTTCAGCTGGAAATTATTTTCAACCGGACCTCTAAAAGGAGGGGAAAAAGAGGATGAATCTCCAGGGGTGAGAGGGTTGACAGTACCTTTCCTCTCAAAATATATCATAAGGTTTTTCATATCTTGTACCAGTTGTAAGAGAGCGGACATATATGTCTGTCTAACTAGTTCTCCCTGGGGTAGACCAGTTCGTTCAAGTTGTTCCTCATACTCTGAGAAAGTGTGTAGAGTGGAAACGAGATTATCAATGGCGTTTTCTTCAAGCCTGTGATGGTAAGGAGAAGGAAATGCATTGTAGTAATGCATGAATGCGGCTTGGTTCTGAGGGAAGATAATTTAGGGGATTTTATTATACAACATGGTGAATCACAAGTTGAAAGACCTGATGGTCTCACCATCTTTGTGAGTGATGTTATTATACTCCCTTAACTTCTCAGCAGGGCTTTTGGATTGCCCATAAGTGGATCGGAACCAATAAATTAACTCCTCCCAAGTAGACAGGATCTTAGGAGGAAGGTCAAAAAAGTTGGTCGCAGCCTTTCCTTCCAAGGAATTGAGGAACAAGCGCATGCAAGTGTCATTGTCGTTAGCCCCTATATTATGACAAGCATTTCAAAATGCCACCAGGTGTTCATTAGTACTGACAGTGTTATTTCCCGAAAACTTAGGCAAATGCTCTTTAAACTTCAGAAGCAAGTGCTAGGTTAAGAGGAGAGGACACGTGCCATGGTGTGGTCATGGCATCTTCTTTAAACTGAAAAAGGCCATACTTTTTAATGAATTTGGTGGGATTAATAGTAGATTGGATAGGGATATGGTGGTTGTAAAAGTTACAAATCACTGATGACAATGAATATTGGGAAGATGGAGGACTTCCAGTGCCACCAGAGCCACCACTAGATTCCATTCTATGGATGATAGATGAGGGAAAGAAAGAAAAGTTGGATGAATCAGATAAAGTTCTCCTTATATCACTTTGTTGGGCAGATAACACAATGTTTTCCCTTCCTATTTTAGCAATAGGATTGATTTCAGGAGACAAGACGCTTCTTCTTCTAGAAGCACGAGAATCTAAGGACATCAAAGAAAGGCCAAAACTAAAGAAACAAAAGGTTATTGTTTATTTATGGGCTGCCTACATCTAGCTTCCAATTGCTCTGGACACTGATATCACTCTCAATTGCTTCCCAAGAACGGTTAAGCTCAAAACGGGTCCTAGAAGTGTCTAAAATGGTATGAAACGGGTTCAAAGAAATGTTGGTTTGGTCTTGGAGACTGGGCTCAATATTGGGCTTCCTTGCAACAGGAACAATCATTAATAGAAAATAGTCTAAGAGTCAAAACAGGAAAAGAAAGATGTATCAATGAAAATCGAGTATAAAAATTAACCAGAGAGATATCGAAGATCTCCCCAATATGGTCGCCAAAATAAATGTTGAGGAAAAGATATGAATTGATCTTACTCAAGAATTTTCAGACTTTACTTGGCTAAAGTAAAGTAGATGGGAATATCACCCTATGTTTATAGCCAACAAAAATGTATATCCTAACTCACAAGTATTAATTACAAGTGCTTAGGCTAGTCTTTTATCAACAAAAGCTTGTTGGAAACTCACTTTTTATGTATTTTTCTGAACATATCAGTTGTTGAAATAAATGTAAGAACAGAAGTAAAGACACCAAGATGATAATCAAGATATATGAGACATAAATAAATCCTTTATTTCATTCCAATTCACCAAAGATTCATTGTCTTTACAAAACTTTACACGGAAATCTTGGACCAAAGTCAAGATTAGAAATCCCCGATGGAACATACAAAAGGACCTCTGACAAAAAACCAAAACTAAATTGTAAAAGCTGGATAAGCTTGCCACATATTTTTTCCCACTCGAATTTGCACAATAGCCTTTATCAGTCATGAAAATTAATTCATAAATAGACCAATCTACACAGACTATCAAAGATAGATCAACACCTCTGAAGAACAAGTGTCTGAATGATTTGATTCAGCCCTAAATATTGTTGTCTACAATAAGACCCTGCTATCACAAAGAGAATTAGGTTGTGATGAATATATTAATGAATGAAAACTAAACTATCTCAACATAAACTCAAAGAGAAAACCTTAGCATGATTTGTGCTTCTATCCCCCTCTTGTTCCTCCCCTTAGTTCAGCTTTTAACAATTTAGAATTGGTTAGAGTAGTTGAACTAACTTATTAGTTAAGATAACGTAAGGCTTTAACCAACTTTAGTTAAGGAGGGCGGGGGGGGAGTAATAAGCATAATAGGGTCATAATTAAATAATAACTAATAGGTGGGACCCCCTTGTGGCTCCTTTAGTGATAACAATCATCACATCATAACATAATCCATTTGTTAAGAAAACACACCCCTTGTGCCTCCCTTCAAAACATATTTTCCTTTTACAATTTTAGCTCATAAACTTGAAAATATTTCAAACTAATACTCAAATATACAAAATAAAACATGTTGTCCAAAATCCATGGAGTCCACTATCATAAAACAATAAATAACATAAAATTTAAAAACCATATTTTCCAGTCTGTGAAGCAACCCTTCCTTGGTTGTTGTTGTCACCTCCTAATTTCCCTGAAATTGCCTTGAGCTGGGCAGAGCCTTTAGGCTTTATCTCATTGATCATGTGGGAACAATCATCCCTCAAATGCATCCGCGAAGACATGGATTTATCAGAGTCATCAGAGGGTGAGGAAGGGGCAACAACAACTTTTCCTTTATCAAATGCATGGTGCGATTTAGTCTTCAATATCTTGCTGGCATGGGAGGATTGCACTATTGAGTGGTTAGGGGCAGCTTGGGCAATGGGTTTCAAAGTTGATGGAGCAGGCAAGGTTAATTTTGGCCAGCCACAGTGTTGGGAGACTGTCGGGTGAACAATCTCCTGCCACCCATCATTATCAGTGACTTCGGGCTATAAAGAAACATGAGGAGGCACAGGTATACCGGGGGCTTGAGGGGCTTGGAAGGGAGGTCTTTTTAGGCCTCAGTTGGCCAAGCTCTTTAGAATCAGCATCAAAATGTATTGAGAACCTAGGCCTCCTTGGTCCTCGGTTCCAGTTACCTCTACCTCTGTTTCCTCGTCCATGGATTCCCCGATTGAAAAAACTCATCCTGCATATGTTAACAATTAGAAAATAGTCTTTTAAATAACCATGCATGACAACTCCTTAAAAATACAGAATACATTTGACTCAGAATTTATCAGGCTCATGCAATCCAATCCATACAAATTGTTCTAATGTTAATCAATGAGCAAGGGGGTGGAAAAAATATTCAGGGATACATGAGGGGTTTCTAATTAGAAAAAATATGATATAATGAAAGGGGAGAGATATGGTCACTCCTCAATGATAACAACAATCAACTGTAAGAAAACCAATAAACATCACTGCAATCCACACATAATTCTACCACTTCTATCTAATCTAACACATAATTTTCTTTAGTTGTGATCAATATTAGAACAGGGGGTGAACAAAATGAATATGGGATATGTGAGGGGTTTATAATTAGTATAAAATGAGATAATGAGAGGGAAAACACATGTTTACTATTCATGAGATTAATCAAGCAATCCATAACATATTTGCAGTAAAAAAATATGCACCGACCAACAATCAGATGACTGAGTAATAATTCATGTGTATTTGTTTAATTTCACTGTCCATTAATATCCAACACAATGTCGTTACAAAACAGAAGTACTTCACACAATTTGTAAGAGGTTTTGTTCCTTTTATTCATACATTTTGTATGTTATAATAGTCAACAACAACACTCAATCTGTAACCAATAACATCCACCATTGCCATACATTTCCCCAATCCACATCTATATTTGAAAGTAGTGTTTCCCAAAAATAATAATGAAGCCTCTACTTTTATTAATAGGGCCAATCAAGATCTATAATGATATTCGTTTCCATACATATATATGGAGTTGAAAGATCAAAATAATCAAGACCTCACATGCCACGCCTGAAAAGCAATTGGCTATAACCAACAGTCATCATTTAGACATAGGCTATGCAGGAGAAAATTTTTGAAACCATGTAACCATGCCACTGTAAAACAAGTATATCAGTGCGACTTAAAACCAAGCCAAACATCCCACACAACTGTCATCTACAGTGATCAACTTGCAAAAAAACAATGCACTTACAATTCAGGAGGTATTAATGGGCATACAAAAAAATCCATCCATATTATACGCGATGCACAACTAAGAGAATTTCACAGTGTAATAATTCCCATAACCACACAGCAATATATGACCATGATATAACTCAAAAACCTCATTCTGAGCTATTTTTTAAGTCGCCTGTGAGTGACCAGGGCGCGCACATTCAAGTGTATTTTCCCAATGACAAAAGATGCGGTGTTAATATCCAATCCAATCTTCTAATTCTCAAAAAAAATCATCTACAAGACATGACATGTGTGAAAAAAACCAAACCCCTGTGACCAATGCCAACCATTATCCAAACATCATAAGAACCACTCTAATGGTTGTATAATAACCAACAATTCGGCACCGTGGTAAGGGAAAACAGTCGACCAAACATGCGTGATAATGGTATATACTCATAAACCAAAACGAAACGCCAGAGGCCCTTTCATAAGAAAAAAAAAACTGATTTTTGACAAAAGGCTACGCCTGTGAGCCTTTTAGAAGTGCAATTGGAAATGCAGGGCTCACGCCATTTCCACATAAGTATTGGCCAAAATTCATACTAACCCGACTGTTATACGAATAACGGATGAGCCCGTATTCGAAGTAATAGGCCATAATAATATTAGCATGCTCGACATAATTCTTATGCAGCTCCAATCTAGAGGGTTTAAGGGTTTTCACAGTAGCCATCACAGGAGGGAGGGGGCACCGACTATGGTGGAACTTCAGGGCTAAAGGCACACGTTCAAGGAGGACCACGATGCTCATGAACAGGAGGCATTTCCTTAACAGAGTTGAAAAAATTTCTAATTAAATACAGGAACCGCGAAGACAATCATCCAGTCATCCTTTCAAAGAAAAACCCTTGACAAAACACAGTGGTAACAAAACTATCACCCAAAAAGACCACCAACTCTGATAAAATCACAACAATTTTACGCAGAACCATCGATTTTCCATTCAAAGTCGAAACCACACTGTTGCAACAATCGGGACAACACAAACCCATATAATTGAGCCAAAAAAATTTCATAACCAGAGTGAAGTGAAGAATGGCCAAAAGAGACATACCTGTCAATCGAAAACCTTAAGATGAGAAGTGGTCGAGTGGTTTCACCCTGCTGAAAATCCGGAGAGTGAACACAACAGCTAGATCAAACAATAGTCCGATGAGGGTGGTGGCCAACGAGAAGGGTAAAGGTGACGTGCAGTAAATGCACGTCACCTCCACCCATATCACATTTACTCCATAGCACTTGCAAATGAGCCTTCATTAACACCATTAATCAGCCAATGCATCGAGAATATCAACTCCTTAAACCATAGCATAATCCAAGTTCCACACTCAACCATTTGTGTCGTTACCTTGCCACATGCGCCACCCATGCTATAATTCAAATGAATCTCTTGACCACTATACAATATAATCATCACCAATAGCACAACCACCATAAAACATTGCAAATCCATTACTTCCATAAGCCACCAAGGTTTATAACATATGCATATCCACTACTGATTGCATCAATCAATGCATAATCCATGTATTATCACTTGCCAAGAATGCACCACCAAAAATTCCATGATATGCATGTCAAAATTAACATTATTTTTTAAATTCCATTTTCTTGTTAGTTAGGACTTAACCACTATCAACATGTATTTCATTTATATAGTATCGTATAGCTAGGTTTTTATCCCCTTTTTTTATTAGATACAGTTTTTACTTTTCCTCAAAATGCCATTCTGCAATTTTTACTAATATTTTTTTTGTACAGGTGCAAGAAGAACAAATGTCATTTATGAATAGAAGGTTGTAGTATCATGAAGGAACAACATCTCAAAGCTTAACTGATATCAATGACAACCATATTTTCAACAACCAAGTAAAACTCTGTAGCACATCATCATAACATTAAAAATGATCAGACCTGATTTTCAAAAGTTCAAGGGGGTCCCACCTACTAGCATTATTTAGTCTTATATAATAACAGGCTTTAGCAACACTTAGAGGGAGAAATTATGTTGATGTTTTCAATCATCAACACCACATACATAGAGTACTCCCACTATGAGTAAATCACCTCAACACAAACAGGAAGAATTCCCATACCATAAAATACCTTACTCTCTTCCCGATGAAGAGTTAAATAAGTTTAGAAAAATCACCAGAGATTATGCCCGACATATCAGAGCATTACCTTTATCTCCTTTACTTCCTCAAAGAAAACAAATAAGAAGACCAGTTTTTGACACTCCTAATCAGGTATTCGTTCACATGGTAGAAGAAATGATAGACTTTTCCCTGACAGAGATCGAACAACCCCTTGTTCTAATACCTGAAACACCAGTTGTCACCCCACCCGCCAGTAACTACTATGAACCTAACAATTTTGAATCCTAAGAGGAAGGGTATAACTCAAATCACTCAGGTTCTGAATCAAAAGACATGGGGGATAATAATGATAACAATGGAGAAATGGGATATAATCCTAGAGATATCCAACCATTGTTGGAAAGAGATGCTTTAGCGATTCCAGGATGGATGCATAACCCACCCAGACATCCAGAAAAACTACTTCCCAAATTTGACCCTGAAACCTATGGATTGCCTGAAGACCATATTAAGAAGTTCATATTGTCCATAAGGTTGATGAATGTGCAACACGAAGATGTGGTGTATAGATTGTTCCCTTATACCTTTTAAAATTCAGCCTCAACTTGGAATTTCAACCTACCGGTTGGTTCCATAACTCGTTGGACAAAGTTTCAAAAGGATTTCTTGGACAACTTTTCTGAAGAAATTACTACAAAAGATTTAATGGCTGAACTTTTCTCTGCTATTATGATATCAAAAGAAAAGGTCGAAGATTTCAACCAAAGTTTCACCACCATTTTGAACAAATTTAAACTCAAGGCTAAGGCTACTCTGGAGCTACAGATTGAAGTATATGTTAATGCTCTCCCATCTTCTATTTCCATGTTCATAAAAAGGGCCACCAAGAATACTCTAGCTGGAAATTTTGAAGAAGCCAAAAAAAATGAGTTCCAAATGAAAGGATGAAAATAAGTTCAGATCTCACTAATAAAAAAGGAAACCCAACCTCCACCCAAGAGGGGACATAGAAAACCTACAGTGAATGATCAAAAAAGTTTCCAACGAGGTCGTAGATATTAAAAGGAGTGTTGAGGAAGGAAACCCAAATAAAATACCATATAAACCCTTTCTCAAAAGGAACTCACCATTCAAGGCTATAGAACATCCCCCAGCCAACCTAAACATCGATTTAGGGAATGTAGCATATGATGCCTTCTGCACATATCATCAAGAAAAAAATTCAGAAAGGGAATGAACCCAATGGTTGAATGATATGAATCTAATGGCTAATTGATTCCTAGACTAATGCTCTCCAACCAAACAACCCAGTGGCTTGGAAATAAGTGTCATCGATCAAGAAAGTCAAGAACCACTTGAAGAGACAACCATGTTGTTATGGGATCCTGACAATCTGATGCCTTTCAACGATGCCACTGAGATGCAGGGATTCCCCGCTGATATTCTACTTGTACAAACAGGAAGTAAAATTCAACCGATCCAAAGTAACCCCACCACTACTCAATCATCTCAAGAAAATCAAGCGTTCGATCACCCCAAACCACTATCTTCTCCCCAAATAAATCCCACAAACATATACACACGGGAAACACCTAAGCTAGACTACAATGTGGTATAAGACTTGAAGATGATGAAAGATAATGTGTCTTTCATCGACATGTGTAGGATTCCTCAACAAAAGGATTTTTTCTTACAGGCATTAAAATTAATATATACCCCTATGACAAGCATTGACCAAGGTGGCATCTCATCTCCCACAAACTTAAAAAATAATCTAAGTGTGAATTATTGTTCTTTAAACAAAAGAGGAAGGCCTTGTGTTCCTCCTTTCCTCTTGACGTTTAATTTTTTTAACAAAAATATACATAATTTCCTAGTCGACTCAGGGGCATCTTCAAATGTCATGCCATTGTCAATTTACAAGAAATTGAACGCAACCCCAGTCAAAAGTGATAAACACGTTATACAACTAGATAGGAATCAAGTAAAGGTCATTGGGGAACTGAAAGATATCATGATCAGAATTTCTACACACCCTAAATTTGTTCAAGTAATTGATATAATCGTGGTATACATCCCAAAGGCTTACAAAATGGTACTTAGTCGAGACTGGTCTAAGAAATTATACAGATACTTTAGTATCGACTGGGATCACCTCTAGTTTCCAGTGAAAGGACATCCAAACATGATCAGGATCAATAGAAAAAAATACCTCAAACATATTGTCACTAATTTAGAGATACCAAATGAACCCTCTTCAACGAAGTTCCCTGTGTTAGGAAACTAGATAGAGATACTGATGATTGTTTCTTGCTTAGCCATGATACTAAACACTCACCCAAGTAGAACGTTTCTCCACTAGTGCTTCATTGGTCATCAATACAACCTGCCCAATCTTAATCTATGTAGGCAATAAGAGATAGATCCTTTCCTTTTGGATACCATAATCCAGACTCTTTTGTTCCTTTAAAATATATAAAAATCCTCTTCACTGCTAACACATGTTATTCTTTTGGTGCTGCTTGAAATCGTGCCACCTGTCCAACTGCCTACATTACATCTGGTCTGGATGTTGTCACATATAGTAGGCTACCAATCATTGACCTGTATTTCCTCTGATCTGTATACTTTAAATCATCATCTTTGCTTAACTTGCAACTAGTTTGCATGGGAGTGATAACTGGTTTACAATCTTCCATTCTGAACCTCTTTATCATTTCTCTAATATACTTGGTTAGAGAAATAAAAATTCCTTGGTTGCTTTGATGTATTTGAAGTCTCAGAAAGAAGGATAGGTCTCCAAGTAATGACATTTAAAATTCATTCTGCATATCCTTTGAAATTTTTGGCTTAACTTGTCATCGTCACTACCAAAAATAATATCATCAACATAAACTTCAATTAATAAAATATTACCTTGACTTACCTTGATGTAGAGGTTGTTGTCTGCACTTCCTTTTCTAAACCCTGCCTATTGTAGATATTTAACCAATCTAGAGTACTATGCTCTAGGAGCCTGTTTTAGACCATACAAGGCCTTGTTTAATTTGCACACATAGTCTCCATTCTCTGACAACTGAAATCCTTATGGTTGTTCAATATAGACTTCTTCTTTAAGTTCCCCATTCAGAAAAGCTAATTTTACGTCCATCTGATACACTTTAATATTTTTGGAGCATGCATAAGCTAAAATCAATCAGATTGCTTCCATTCTGGTAACTGGGGCAAATGTCTCTTCAAATTCGACTCTTTCAACCTGTGCATATCCTTTACATACCAATCTAGATTTGTTCCTTGTAACCTATCCATCTTCATTCAATTTATTCATGTATACCCAGTGTCGATCACATTCTTATCCTTTGGTCTTGGAACCAAATCCCAAGTGTCATTTTTATCTATTTGATCCAATTCTTCATCCATGGCCTTGTTCCAAAATTCATCCTTGCTGGCCTCTTCAAAATAGGTTGGTTCAATCGTATATGTGAGTGCTATGTGTGTTTGTTCTGGTGAACAGATTCTTCTTCAAGTCTCAACTCCTGCGTATTTGTTTTCGATAATCTGATCTGAAGGATGATTCTTCTGTACTCGTCTACTAGGTGTCTTTGGAGGCACTTGTTGAACTTTCTCTTTTTCTTATGTCGTATTCTCTTCATCTTCCTCTTCTACCTTCCTTTTCATCTTATTCTTCTTCTTCAAAAATTTGTTCCATTGATTCATCTTCTTCTTTCTTTGATTATGGTCTGCCTTTTTCATCAATTGTTACATTGATTCTTTCTACAACTTTGTTAAATCTCAGATTGTAACACTTGTATTATTTCCTTGTACTTGAGTAACCAACAAGTACTTCGTTGTCCAAACAAGAGTCAAACTTTCCCATTTTTCCATCTTCTCTTTTCATGTAGCATTTGCTTCAAAAAACTCGGGAAGTGCTTCACATTTGTTGGTCTTCCTTTCCATAGCTCATAGGGAGTTTTGTCAGTGTTGTTTCTGAGCATTACTCTATTTTGAATGTGAAATATTGTATGCATTTCCTGTGTCCAAAATGTATTTGTCAATTTGGAATCCATTAGCATTGTTCGAGCCATTTCATGTATTGTCTTGTTCTTTCTTTCAACAACTCCATTCTGTTGAGGTGTCTGTTAAGCCCTAATATTGGCTCATTACCCATTAATTGGGGCATATTACATTAGTAATGTTATTTTATTTATTTCGACTTTATTCCATTAGTTGTAATTATACCTCCTAGTCTCCTATATATACCAAGGAGACATTTTCATTTGGAATCATCTTGTACTTGAATATTTAAGTGGGGTAAAAGGAGGTTGCCCCCTCAAAGAGGCTTATTATCTGAAATTATCTCTTTTTCAAGGTGCTGAGTACTTTTTCTGAGGTTTTTCTATGCTATATTGATATTTGGTTCCTAACATATGGTATCAAAGCTCAAGGTCTTGGGGTTTTGCTGCTACATCTGAGACACCTTAGAATTTTAGCTATAAATGTTTTTCTACAATGTTTCAATAAGGAACGTCTTGTATTATATTTAGTATATGGATCAAGGTACGTTGGGTTAAAATTTCAGCTCCTGGGGCCTTATACTTTCGGAGATACAGCCTGTACAAGATAGGGTTCTGGAATCATCCTGAAATGAGTCATTGCAGAATTTTCACTATTAAACATTTTATGTAATGTTTCAGAACCTAAAATATGGAGGCTATTCACTGAAATTTGTAAGGTATCTTTGGTAAAAATTTCAGCTTCTGGGTCATCTTAAATTTGTAGATACACGCTGTGTAATATAGGGTATCTGACTAGTCCTATTGACTAGTCTCAAGAAGGTGTTACCGATAAAATAATCATAAATTCTTCCTAGAGTATCCAAATTGAGTGGGACTAGTTTCATTGGATCTTGGACAGTCTGTAGTATTTTGGGTACAAGTTTCAAAATTTTATATCAATTATTTTGTGTGGGGCATGCTATACAAGTGAGATCTCTTGGAAAGGCCAAAAATTGACAAGTTGTGGGGAAGTTACCGTAAATTCCACTTGGAACATCCAATTTTTATAAGACCTGTGGCAATGTAGAGAAGAAATATCAGAGAACTACATAAAATAAAGTGTCATACCCAGAAGGGTCGAAACTTGGGAGATACAATAGACGGAAGATTTTCTAGCAGAACCACCTCAAAATCAAGGTTCAAAAGTGATACTTGGCCAACATGCCACCCAAAAAGGGAACTTCTACACAAAATAAGCCTCTAGACAATCCTACTTGGACTCTTGATGAAGGTGAATAAATGTGTAGGGACATAAATGATTTACAAAATAAGATAGTAACAAAATATGAACTACAAGAGATCAAAGCTAAGTTGGAGGCAAAGATGGATGGTTTAAAAGAGGAGATCATGGAAGTATTGAAAAATTTCGTAACAGAGAAGACACCTGAAAGTGAAAATGCATCCCATGAAATTCATGATGAGGACACAAGGAAGGTGAATCCTGAATGGAGAAACTCCAACTTTGGGTTGAAGACCAACCACGTTCCTAAGATCGATATGAGGAAGTTTGATGGCAAGGACCCAATCACATGGATACTTCAGATGGAGCAATTCTTTGATCTACATAATGTGTCACATACACAAAA
>ML816097.1:25688-42749 GCA_009831015.1 Picea engelmannii | reverse complement strand
TCATCTTGTACTTGAACATTTAAGTGGGGTAAAAGGAGGTTTCCCCCTCGAAGAGGCTTATTATCTGAAATTATCTCTTTTTCAAGGCGTTGAGTACTTTTTCTGAGGTTTTTCTATGCTATATTGATATTTGGTTCCTAACAGTGTCCTAGAAACGTAGAATTGCCTTTTTATTCCATGACTGCTGCAGTAGTCCATAAATTCCTTTGAAGTGAACTCTCCTCCATTATCAAATCTCAAGCATTTGATTTTTGGATGCATTTCATTTTCAACCATTTCCTTGTAGATCTTGAAGTTTTCAAAAGATTCTGACTTATTCTTGAGAAAGAAAACTGCAGTCATTCTTGTATAATCATCAACTAATAACATAAATTATTTCTCACCTTTTAACCCCTTTGTTGTAGTTGGTCCAACTAGATCAGTATGCACAATTTACAGTGGTATTTTCGTTGAATATTCCTTTGATTTGAACCTGGTCTTTGTTTGCTTTCCTTGTTGACAATGCTTGCACAAAGTGTTGGTTGGTTTCATGATCCAGGGCATTTCTCTGACTACTTCTCTTCTACTGACTTTGACAAGGTTATCAAAATGTATGTGACCCATTCTTTTGTGTCATAGCCAACTTTCATCTTCCTTTCCTAGAAAACACTTTTCATTTCCAATTTCACTTACTACATATATGTTGCTTAAAGTTCTCGCAGTTGCAACAATCAATTTTCCTGAACCTTGTTTTCTTATCTCGCATTTTTTTGAATCGAAAGTAACTTTATGACCTTGGTCACACATTTGACTCACACTTAGAAGATTACGTTTCATATCTTCTACTAGTAGAACATTTTTTTCCTTGGTATTCTTGTTCCCAATTCTGACAGTGCCTTTTCCAATGCTTTTAGTTGAATCATCATTTCCGAAGGAGACTGATCAATCTCTTTCTTTTCGTAATGTAAGAAACCTGTCTTTATCACATGTCATGTGTTTTGAACAGCCATTGTCAACATACCAACCATGTTTCTTCTGCTCAGCTTATAGAGAGAGTTTTCTATATTGATATTGCTTTCTTATCCATGTCCTTTTATGAGGTTCCTGTCTATGACTGTTGTTATTCTGTTGTGGTTCTCTAGGAGGGACTGTCATTCTGCAATATTTGGCCATGTGTCCAAAAATTTTACATTTGTAACATTCCACTTCGGTGCTCAAATATTCAAACTTGTTGTAACTTCTTCTCTGTGTTTCACTAGGCCTTCTTGGATAACCCCTTTGTGTATGACTTTCAAAGTTGTTTGTGTTCATGTTGTTAGCTCTGCAATTCACAGCTTTATGTCCAAAATTATTACATGTATAACATAAAACAAAAAATATATTTTGATACCAGCTGGGAGTTGAATATCTTCTGAAAGGAGGTACTCTTATAAATTCTTCTTCTACTTGAGGCCTATCTATCGGTTGTTGATTCTGAAATATGAATCTTCTCGGTGGAGGAGTGTCCCTATAACCTTCCTTGTAGATCTTCCTATCACCCTTGATTGTTTCTGTATACCTTTTTTGATATGTTTCTTGCTCTGTTGTTTTGGATCTTGATCCTTTTTCTGTCTGATTGTATCCAAGTCTGGACTTGTCATGATGAGATTTTTGACTGTTGATAATATCATCCAAAACTTTTGATTTTTTCTGCATATTTTTATTTTGAAGATCCTTTCTTAATGTGACAATCTCTACTTCCAAATTTCCAATGATCTTGTCTTTTTCTTCTAGTAGTTCTTTGAGTGATTCTTCAATTCTTTTATCTTCTTCTATTTGAACCTTCAAATTTGTGATCATTTGTTCTAGTTCTTGAGTGTCGTATTTCTTTTGTAGTTATGCTTGTAGTTTCTTGTTTTTCTTCTTTTCTCTTCTGATAACTTCTATGGCACACATATAACATATTTCACCAGAAAGTGGGATTGAGATGAGGCGAGACGAGTCATCGCGGCTAGGGCCTAAACCCTAGCCGCCTCGCTCTGGTTTTCGTTTGCAGGGGCGCGGACTGCAGCAGTCGATCATCTTTTTTTGCATCCAGGGCCGCGGATCGGAGTCAAAACGTTCCTCCAGCGAATCGCCTGCGTTCCCAAGTTTTTTGCATGCGTTTTGGAGCAGTGGTCTGCCTCTGCGGCTTGCTCCGTCCTTTTGTTTGTTGGAGGTCGTCGCCCTGCTATGTTGGCCCCAGATCCGTTTGTCGAGATGGAAAAATATCCTTTGGAAGCATTCAAAGCATTAGTCCGCTCGGAAGGACCTAAATCCAAGCCTTCTCTTTCGTCTAAGTTTGTTAAGAAGATGGAGGAGATCCCTTCTCTGGAGCTATCCCCATAGGGGCCTTGCAGTCTTGCCCTCCTTCTAGCAGAAAAGGACCTCATCGGAAATTTTACGGGGTTATGGCCCAGCCCCAAAACGGTGGAGGCATGGATTGATGATCGTTGGAAGTCGATGATACAGGGAAACATTTCTCTGTGCACAGTAGGCAGAGGTTTTTTTTCCTTCAGTTTCTTGAGGGCAGAGGACCGTGACCTAGTTTTCAGATCTGGACCCTATTTCATGGGGTCAAGAGGGCTGTTCTTAGCCCCCTGGACTCTTGACTTCAATCCAGGAACCAAGATCACCGCAGCCCATGTTTGGGTTAGGCTGCCTCATCTCCCCTTGCATCTCTGGGGGAAAAACTCTCTGGAGGACATTGGCAATAAGCTTGGGCGCTTCCTGGACAGTGTGGAGCCGAAAGGGGATCAGTTTACTTGCGCTCGTATTTGTGTTGAGGTTAACCTCGAGAAAGGACTCCCGGAATCCATTAAGCTCTCCCTGGGGGAATGGTGCCATATCCAAGAGCTGGATTACGAGCAGATTCCTTTTAAGTGCCTCTGGTGCCATGCCTACGGTCATTTCTCAAAAATCTACCCCAAAGCCTCTGAGGATCCGGGACCAGTCAAAGAAGATGATTTTCAGCCAGTAACTAACCGATGAAGGCAACCAAGGCGAAAGGATCCACTACCCCAGGCTCCGAAGGCCACTCATTCAAAAGAAGCAACTTTAGAAAATAAAAACAGCTTTGATGCACTGAAGGAAGATGAAGCCCAAGAACCAGAAGCAACAACAGATAAGGAAGACCCTCCGGCAGATGGAAGCCTTCCAGATTCCACTCCCCTAGAATCAGTAGCAGTGAGAGAAATTCGGGCTTCATATCCGAAACCCTCTGCCCCTGCAGATATGGTTGTCTCAGTCCCCTCTAGCGGCTCTGTGGAAACTCCTGAACCTAAAGACAAATCAATTCCGTCTCCACCCCTTACCCGAGGGCGAAGGACCAACAAAGCGCGCAGAGAAAAGGAGGCAGCCTCCAACATCTCTTTAGGTTTTCAGAAACAGCTAGATCCCTACTTTAAGGGAAAAATTTCATCCCCCTCTGTTTAATGATCTGCTTCTGTCTTCTACTGTGCTCATAGTTTGTGAGAATCTACTCATGTATGCATTTTCTATCATTTTCTCGAATTAGCTCACGAAGCAGATGGGATTGGTCCCCCAAGACATTCACAAGAAGGTTGGCAGCACTGTTAGAGGTCACCAACCTTCTTCAGATTTGTAACTTTCTGATTCTGGCTAGCCAGAATGCCACTTAATGCAACATAACCGTTCTCGTCAAAAAAAAGACTTCTATGGCACACATTAATTTCTCTCGGTAGTCAAATTTTTCCACTTCAATTTCTTCTTTGACTTCTTCATATTCTTCTTCAACTTCTTCATATTCTTCTTCAGAGTCTTCTTTATCAGAGTCTTCTTTATCAAAGTCTTCTACTTCCACTAATAGAACTCTTTCTGTCTCACTGTCACTGACTTCATATTAATCTGATGATGAGATGTCTTCTTTGGTGCATACGATTTTCTTGAAAACTTTATTTGTGGTTCTTTTGCCTTTATATGTTTGTTTTCCTTTTGAGTAAAATTCATAATTTTTTTTTTCTTATAAGGACATTTGTTAGAAAAATGACCAATACCATCACAATTAAACCAAATTAAAGGAATCTTACCTCTATACCTACCATCAGTTACCTTGTTTAGTCTTTTGACAAAGTTGGTCACTTCTTCATCATCTTTTAAGACGTCACTGTTGTTGCTATGTTCTTCTTTTTTCCTTCCATTTTGCTTTGAATTTTTTGATGCTTTGAAGGTTTCTTCTTTTATATCTAGATTTTCCTGTTCAGTTCTCATTTTATATGCTGTGAAGATTCCATGTAATTCATCCATGCTTATTGAGTTTAGATCTGATATTTCTTCTAGTGCTGATATCTTAGGGTCAAATATCATAGTAATAGATCTTAGTACTTTTTCAACAATTACGGGTTCTTTGATTTATTCTCCCAATCCTATGATTGCATTTACTGTTTCATCAACTCATAAAAATTAAGTTGCAATATTCTCATCTTAATTTGTTCGAAATGACCTCTATAAGTTTGAAGCTTTGCTTCTTTGACTTTTGAATCTCCTTCATAAATATTTTGAAGTTTGTCCCGAATCTCTTTAGTGGATTTACAATGTGCAACTTTGGTGAATACCATTTCACTAAGACCATTCAAAAGTGAATTTTTGGCTTTTGAATTATTTTGACCGAATTTCATTTCTTTGTCATTTGTTGGTGGAACTGTTCGTGTTGTGTATTCATCTACAATTGATTGTCAAATTTCAAATCCATGTGCCTATATATATGTTTTCATCCTTATGCTCCAAAATGCATACTTTTGTCCATTGAACTGTGGTATTCCATTTTTATATAAGTTGTTTCTCTCCATGATCTACCTTTCAGTGGTTAAAATGATTTCTGAAGGAACCTGCTCCGATACCAATTGTTGGATTACTAAGAGGGGGGGTGAATCAGTAATAGAGAAATTTAATCCTTTTTAACCATATAATCCAAGTGTTATATCAATGTAGCATTATTATCCAATAACTACAAACTAAATAAACAATGAACAATCATACACATACACAGTACACCAGTGTTTTACATGGAAACCCAAAGTGGGAGAAAACCATAAAATGTTTTTTATTATATGTCTTGAAGAATTACATTCATTGGAAACACCAACTTCCTTTGTTTTCTAGCTGCAACTGGAAAGAGGATCTAACCCCCTAGTTTTTCAGGCTACAACCTGATGGAAGCTCCAACTCCCCAATTCTCTAGCTACAACCAAAAGGAGGCTACAACCCCCTATGTTCTTCGGCTACAACCGGAAGGTGGCTATAAACACCTATCCTTGCCCCGTCCAACTGCCCTAATGTAGAAGTAGAATGATGGAACCATTGTTACACTATCACCATGAGATATATCGTTGTAAACATGTACCAATAAACCTAAACCATATATCAACCATGCATCAACTTGTACCTCAACCTGTAATCAACCTATACCATAAACAAGTGCATCAACCATGCACCAACCTGTACCAAACAACCTGTAATCAACATGTACCATAAAGAAGTGCATCCAACAATGTACCAAGTATGTACCAATCATGTGTCAACTACTCATCAACTATGACTCATCAGTATGTACCAACTTCATCAACTATACACCTCATGTATGTGCCAACTCATCAACTACTTGTCTCAACCATGTACCCAACATGTACCTTAACCAAAAGCCCTCATAAATTTCATCATCCAAATATGATTTGTAACTCTGTAATAGACCTGATGTATATGATCACATACCTACAAACCTTCCTTAACTTTCACAACAAGAGACTGGCATTTTCATCAAACTTTTCTTTAGTCTCACATGACTAGTTTGGGATTAGAAATAATCATAACTATGTACCTGTAATGAATAAAGATATGAAAGTAGTACACAATGTTATTCAATTTGTTTTATGCAATTCCTCCAAGTTTCACTACTTAGAACCTCTCAGAAAAGGAGTTATAGCAAAAATGGCATACCTTTCTGAATTATGACTTATTCTAGAGAGCGACCTTGTAGAGCGTGCCCCGCACAGAATATTTTTTGAATGGATCTGAAATTGTTACACATCATACTATAGATTTTACTATAACCAACACATTTGATTTTACTGAATTTGGATCTGTTATTAATAATTTATGACATTTTTACCCGAAACACCTGTTTTAGACTAGTTTCAGGACTAGCCACAAACCCTATTTTCCATGGAGTGTAACTCCAAAAATACAACAAACCACAAGATTAATTTTTTACCATGGATACTTGGATATGTTTCGTCAATGGCCTATCAATATCACGGTCTGAATCTTTCTATAAAAAAAGTTATTGCAGAAATGGTGAGATGACCTGTAAATAGCATACCTTAGAAAGAATCATCAAAAGAATTTATCCTCCCTTGAATTTTGGCCTTCTTTTCTTCACCTTCCCTCTAAAATTTGGCTTACATATCCTTTGGTTACCTCAGTCACCTATAGATATTCAATATTCTTGAGTGTGATATAAAATGAGAGATCCGTGCCTCTTATGTATACTCTCCATCTTCCAGGTCACTTGACCCATTTCTAGGTCACTTAACCCATTTATAGGTCACTTAACCTATTTTCCTCATTTTTAGGGTTAAACACTTTCCATAATTATAAAGTTCTCCATTACTTTATCATTTAAAAATTCCTCCTTGACTTTGCCACCTCACTTTATCATTTAAATACTCTTATTTGATTTTGTCACTTTACTTTATTATTTAAATAATCCTTCTTGACTTTGTCACTTTACTTTATCATTTAAATAATATTTTCTTCTTTGCAAGCTCTTTGACCTCTTTGACCTTTTGTGGCTTCAAGCCAACATATGAGGGTCCTCCAACTTCGTAAGGCCATAACTCTCAAACCGTGAGGAGTTATGTGACGCTCCACATATCAATAGAAATGGCATGACATGTACTATCCATATAGAATAGTATTACCTTAAATATATTAAAACTCATACCATTATACATGAAACAACCTTGGGTCCATTACCCAAACCTTTGTGCTACCGGAATTCGCTACCAGACTTTCTTCAAGGGTTGACATCAATGACGACCAACCTTAATCAACAATTTTCATGGAAGAAATGATAGCACACTATGAGGATACAAGGAGAAGTACTTTCTTTATCCAATTGTTAAATCTCAATCAAAACGATTCAGTTACAGAGCACATTGATAACTTCCAAAGATTTAATATAAAGGTAATAGATATTTCAGATGAGCGCTTGATTGATGTATTCATATGAACTTTAAGGGATAACATTCAACATGAGGTTCGTCTTTGGGAACCCAAATCATTGGAGAATGCATTTAGGGTGGCAATAAAATGTTGAAAGTAAAAATATGGCTATGGCTACTAGAAGGACCACTCCTAACATCTATCGAGAGAATAATGTTCCTTCTAGAAAAAACACCTCAACCTACCAAGTTTCACCTCAAAAATTGGAGGAAAGAAAAGCAAAAGGTTTATTCTTTAATTGTGACATAATGTACAGTAACGGACATAAGTGTGGTGAGAAGAAATTATTCTACATAGATTGTGAAGAGGAAGAAGAACAAGAAGAAGAACCATCTCAAGATGAAAATGTAGAGTTGATTTCTTCTAAAGAGTTGACTCCCACGATATTGTGTAATGCATTGGCTAGAATTATCACTCCTCAAACCCTCAAGATCGAAGGATATATCAAAAAGAAAAAGGTAATAGTCCTAATTGATTATGTTAGTACTCATAATTTCATTCACTATAAATTAACCAAAGCTCTCAATTGCTTTGTATATCTAGCACCAGAGTTTCAAGTAATGATTGCAGATGGAGGAACTATCAATTTATCAGGAAAATGCAATAAGATCAATCTTACTATGGGAGAATATGTAATGAATAGTCCAATTATTTCTATACCCATGGGTGGTGCTGATGTCGTACTAGGAATCCAATGGTTACAATCATTAGGAACGGTGGCTTTTAATTTTCAATAACTTTTCATGAAGTTTTCATTGGAAGGAAAAGAAATTGAGTTAAGAGGTATCACAAGGAAACCCAGTAAGGTGATAAGCTCCAATACATGAAAAAATTATTGAAAAAGGGGCATCAAGGTGTAATTGCACAACTATGCTCACTAGATATTCAAACATCTAAGCCATCTATTCCCCTACATCTCCAAAGGATCATTGATAAGTATTCCAAAGTATTTGAAGATATTCCCAAAGGTCTTCCACCCACTCGAAATCATGATCATAATATTCACCTAATTCTTGGGAGTGTTCCTCCTAACATCAGGCCATACATGTACCCTTGTGCCCAGAAGAGTGAAATTGAGCGCATGGTTGAAGAAATGTTACAGGATGGCATTAATAGACCTAGCCAAAGTTCTTACTCTGCACCGATGGTAATGGTATTCAAGAAAGATGGCTCATGACGTATGTGTCCAAATTATAGAGAGCTCAACAATATCACTATTAAAGATAAGTTTCTAATTCCCGTCATTGATGGATTGTTAGATGAAATACATGGAGAAATCTATTTCAGAAGGTTGGATCTTCAATTAGGGTATCATCAGATAAAAATGAAGGAAGAAGATATCCAAAAAATAGCATTCTGAACTCATGAAGGCTATTATGAATTTTTGGTCATGTCGTTTGGCCTTACAAATGCACCTTCCACATTCCAAGGGTTAATGAATTCCATTTTCAAGCCCTTCCTTAGAAAATTTGTGTTAGTATTTTTTGATGATATACTAATCTATAGAAAGTCTTGGGAGGATCATGTGTGACATGTTGACAAGGTGATACAACTACTAAAGGAGCAACAACTATATGCCAAACCATCCAAATGTTTCTTTGGGGTGAAGGAGGTAGAGTCTTTGGGTCATATTTTATCTCATGAAGGTGTCAAGGTAGATCCTAACAAGATTAAGGCCATGATGGACTGGCCGATTCCCAAAACATTGAAGAATCTTAGAGGATTTTTGGGTTTGACAGGTTACTACCACAAGTTTGTTCGACACTATGGAAGAATAGAAACACCTTTAACGACACTAACTAAGAAGGATGCATTTTCATGGACTGCAAAGGCAACTAAAGTTTTTGAACAACTTGAAGAGGTGATGTGCAAATCTCCTGTCTTGACTACTCCAGACTTCACAAAAACCTTTATTGTGGAATGTGATGCCTCGAGAAATGGAATTGGTGTTGTCCTAATGCAATAAGGAAGGCCCCTAGATTTTGAAAGTCGACCACTCAATGGAAATGACTTACACAAACCCATTTATGATAAGGAAATGATGGAAAAACTACATGCATTGAAGAAATGGCGTCCTTACCTAATAGGTAGGAACTTCAAGGTCAAAAAAAATCATGATAGTCTTAAATACTTCTTAGAACAAAGTCTATCTTCATAAGAACAACAAAAATGGGTGACCAAGATATTGGGTTATGATTTTGAAATCATCTATAAAAAAGGGAAGAAAAATGTTGTGGAAGATGCACTCTCGAGAAAGGATGAAGATGTTCAGGCCTTTCTCTATTCTATCTCGATCATCCAACCCGATTGGATAATAGAAGCAAGGGATGAATGGAAGAATGACGAAAAAGTGTGGACTCTCATTCAAAGGTTGCAGCAATATTCCAGTGCATCAGATGCATTTACATGGAAAAATGATTCACTATGGTACAAATATCACTTATATTTATGTAAGAACTCCAAACTCCAACAAAAGGTATTATTGGAATTGCACACCTCTCCAGTACGAGGGCACTCAGGATTTTTGAAAACCTACCATATGGTTAAGAAGGAATTTTTTTGGGATGGCCTTAAAACTGATGTTCAAAGGTTTTTCGTGGAATGTTTGGTTTGCCAACAAAATAAGGTGGAAACAATTAAGACCCTAGGTATTTTACAACCATTAGCCATCCCAAGTCATTGTCGGGAGGAGGTTTCCATGGATTTTATAACAGGTTTACCAAAGTCTGAAGGAAAGAGTGTCATCAAGGTGTTATACATCAAAATTACTCATTTCAATGATGACCTATTGTCATCATTACAAGTGCCTCATTTTGGCCACAAGTGTCGCAAGTGTCGCAGACATCATATAGTCATATTGCCTATGTCGTGTCTCGAACGACATCACAGGGAACACTTGAAGACACCCTTAGAGACTGGTTAAAGAAGGAGAAATCATTTGAAAAAGAGTACAAAACTTTTGCCTTGAGAAAGACCACTTAAAAATCAATTTTGAAGGGAAGAACTCCCCCAGAATGGTGCACATAGCGCTATAGTACAGAGCATTGCAACGCTCCCTAAAACACTGTGGGGGAGCGCTAGTCTCTTTTTTGGGAGTTTTATGCCTTCTTCTGCTCAGTCTTTTGCAGCTTGTTTTGCAGAGGTCTTTACCCAGAGCCTGTGTTTGGTTTGTGAAGTTGTTTGGATTGGTTTTTGATGCTTTACACTCCCTATTGCCTTGATTGGAGCTTGAAACCTTTTTCAGAAATGTGAAATTCCCTTTTCTAGCTGCTTGTTTTGTCGGGATAGTTTTGAGTGATTTCTCTTTCTCCTTGTCTTTTCTTGGATTCTTGTCTGCATTTTCTTGTGTTCCTTGAATGATTGATTGGTTTTAGAATCCTTTATTGTGTACTTGTCAGAACAAGTTTCTACTTTTTTTTCTTTCATACCTCACTGCCTTGAGTGCATGCTTTGTTTGTATCCTTTTTGATTCATGTCTTTTGCATCTGCATAGGACTCTTTCTCCTGATTAAAATTAGTAGAGAATCAAAGGATTTGTATTTAATTTATTTATACAATAGAATCAAACAAATAATATAGATTCATTCTTTCTTTTGGGTGGGGAAACTAGTTTGCGTTTGAAGTCGCGAAATTGCATGGTTTTTGGCATTTTTTAGTCTTAAAATCTTAAAAATATTCCCCCTCATGGTCGGGGGGGGGAAGAATCGTGTATTGGTGTACAGTCTCTTTGACCAATTTCTTGAAGATAGTGACATTGATGAGTTTAATAAAAAAAATGGGACATTATTCATTTGGGAATGATAAAAAAATTCTCCTTCTCGTAATATAGCTTTCATTGAAGTGAAATATTTGCATTCTCGTGTCTTTGCATTGTTTAGAGTCGGTCAAAACATCATTTAGTCCACTCCATGTTCCTCTTGAGTAAACAACGGCCTTAAAATCAAGTGCTAAACTAAAATTTATCAGACATTTTTACATTTTCTGTTAGCAAACCTACATTAGCTTAAGGTGTAGGGCTTTGGAATAGGTTGAAAGGATAACTTTCCAAAGTTGTCAAACAAACTTAGCATCTTGTGATAGGGAGAGAAAATCCAATTTTTGTATAATCTTATTAGGATCCCCCTCTCACACAGGGGTTATGCACGAAGTCGCGTTCGGGATAGTTACGGATATTATCCCTCCGTGGTTTAACCGTTCATAGTAGTCAGATCGTATATTGGGGGTTATTCTTGAGGTTCAGTTGTCTTCATTTGGTCTCGGTGCTTTGTAAACTCTAAATCCGTTTGGGGTCCTCTGGAGTTCTACCAGTCCACTTGTCCTCAGTTCTCTTCAAGGATTTTGGACTTGTTATCCTGCCCATACGTTTGGACTGGATTTTCGACTGTAACTTCCTAGGGGTTGACTGGGAGTTGGTGACCTTAGTATCCATAATCTTCAGGGTCTTACACAAGGTGACAGTGAAGGGAAGTCTCACTGTACCTAGAAAAGACATTGGTCAAACTCACTCGGGCTCCTTGGAGGGTAAATCCACAATTACTGCATGGAAGATTGCACCAAGGCATAAGTCCATTAAGTAGGTCACCAATGTAACTGATCCACCCGCTCTATCCCTATCCCTTCCTATATTGATCTCATGATGTTGGATTTCATCACCAACTAGTGGTTTCATTGTGGGAAGTTTTGTTCGATTGTTTGCTTCTTCGATTCATAGTGTGTGCTTTTTGTTTTACTTAGTGGACCTTAGGTCGAGTCAGTTTTAATGGCATCAACTCCTAGGACTACCAATGGAGGAACCCCTTGTCCCAGGGAACCTTTCACCTTTCCTTCTTTTGGAAACATTGGTCCTTCGTACATTGCCACACTGAGTCTTTTGGGACTCACCATCGGATTATCGGTTTGGTTGTTCCCCACTCCAATGATCTCAAATCTTCCTAGTGCTTTAGCTGCACCTAATGCTTCAAATGTAAGTACACCACCCACACATCAACCTCATGTCTACTTTTCACCTTCTTCACCCATTAAGTCTTCTTCCCTTTCTCCTTCTTTACCTAGTGAAAGATCTAAAGCAAGTAGCCAGGTTGATAAGTAGAAGAAGAAATGGAAAGAGAAGAAGAAGAAGAACCTGAAAAGGACCAAGCCTCCAACCATATCAGATGTTGGATCCAAGCAACCAGCTACTATTAATCATGTTGGGAGTGTTAATGAGGTCGACAAGATTAAAATGAAGAATCTGAAACCCAAATTCCCTTACAGTCTTTGTAAGGGTGACCACTTTCTGAGGGATTTCCCTGGTATTCCCAAGGTCTTAGAAATGTGGTCCTCCACGTCATCGGCCCCTGTTGGAAATCTTGGTGATGCCCCGTTAAATAGTGATGTTAAGGTTGTTAAGAAGAAGACAACTGTCAAATTTCATTGTATGCTATGTGAAGGTGATTATTACTCTCACCTTTGTCCTCGTATGGACGAGGCTTCTTCTCTTTTGGAAAATATTCAACTTCAAACTGGTTATTGTAATATTTCCCCCAACCCATCGTTAGTTGATGGAATGGTTAATCTGGTTCCATCCCCAGTCAGTCTGGTTGATCCAGTGGTCAATCTAGTTTCATCCTTGGTTGAACCACTAACCAAAGTCGTTGATCCAGTTTCTTCATCAGTCAGCCCCACTCTTCATTTAAAGAGTGAACCTGAAGTAGTTGATCATATTCTGTCATCGATCAATCCCACCCTTCATCCGAAGAGTGCCAAAGGGGTTTCTCTAGTTACATCACCGCTCAATCCCACTCCTCCTTTGACGAGTGCCAAAGTGGTTTCTCAGGTCCCTTCATCGGTCAGTCTGGTTGATCATGTCACCAATCTGGTCACGTCCTTAGTTGAACCAGTTGACAAAGTGGTTGATCTGATCCCATCTTCGGTCGATCTCGCTCTCCCGTTAGCGAGTGCAACCCAAGCGGTCGATCCATTTCCACCTATCAATCCCATTCTCCCCTTGGAGAATGAAACCCAAGTGGTCGATTTGATGTCGTTATCAATCGATCCTACTCTCCTGCTAGAGAGTAAACTCGATTATTCCCACATTTTTCTCATTGATATAGAATATACCATGTTGAGGGGTATTCCTCCTTCTCCCGTGAAACCCCCTCCAGGTAATGAGGTCATCCTTTTTTATTGGGGTGTGCTAACTGGACCTCATCTTCCCTCTCACATTCCTTTCAAGATTATAGTACAGGTTTTTGGTCATGACGTTCCTCATGTGCCGATAGATGAAGGTTCGTATGTTGGTATTTTGTCCTCTATTGCTCGGAAAGCTTTGGGTTATCCTCAACTTGTTCTGGTTACCCAGACTCTATTTGCTTTTAACAAAATAACCAATCACCCTTTAGGATTCCTTCATCAGTTTCCCATAAATTTGGGAGGGAAAACTGTCTTTATTGATGTTATGGTAGTCTAAGACCCCTTGGATTTCGATTTACTCCTTGGGCAAGATTATGTCTATGCCATGAAATCTATTATGTCCACTTTTTTTCGTCTGATATCTTTCCTTCGCAATGCAATAATTGTGGCTATTGATCAACTTTCATGTGCTGGTCCTGACTTGATTACCAACCAATGACCTCCCTAAACGGATATTATATGTAGAAGTTATCACCCCTGCCACAGGTCAATTATGTGGCATTGTCTCCCATGACTTCAACTTCTTATGACTTAGATCCGGTAGTTGACATGGTGATATCTTCGGTAGGGTTATTGGAGCCTGATCTCCTTACCCCTATTATGGACCTCGACATGTGTTCCTTCCAGAGTGTTTTTCTTCCGTTCAGTGACGATCTCTTAGAAGCCATGTCTGACTTTTGTTCCTTGACATGGTGTCCTTCCATAGCATTATCCTCTTGGAAGCCATGACCAAGCAGAAGCTACGAGCATAGTTTTCCTCTCTGTGGAAAGCTCGTTAAAAAATGAAACATAAATCTAAGGATTGAACCCGGATCCATGAGCATAGTTCTTTTCTTGTGTCAAGCTCATTAAAAAATGAAACAGTCACCTCTCCTAACAAGTCAAGTCTTTCACTAGATCTCGTAGATATTGAGTCGAGTCTTTAGCTAGACCTCGTAGTTTTCAAGTCGAGTCTTTCGTTAGGTCTCATATTTGAACCTTCATTTCATCCACCCTTATCCTTTTTCTCCATATAGTACAGAAATCGGTGACAACCTCAAAGTCGGTGAATGAATTGGAGCTTGGGGGGGGCATGTCTCTAGCCTTTGATTATCATTCTGGAGTTAAGCCACTAGCTTTTCAAGCTAGGGGTAGAGTATTGTTGGCAGCCAATTCAATTTTTTCAATTGCCATATAAGCTGCCTACAAGTCATTGTCTCATGAACGTCAAGTCATTGTCGCATTTTGCAAGCAGACATTCTTTTTATTTCATGCAACATTTGCAAATTGGTTTCGATTTAGTTTTCACGACTGAAAGCGTGAAAACTCTTCTGTCGTTATCTGGATTGTCATGACTTTCTCATTGATATTCTGATAAGCACTTACTTTGGTTTACTATTAAGTCGTTGGAATGATTTTTCGAACCATGTCCATTCACCTATCTTTACTTTCATTGCGCAACTTGATTTTTGGTAAGGCATTGAGCATGATAAGTTATCAGTTATAATTGATTTCATAAGGGTCATGGATGATCTTGTTTTATATAATGTGACCTTTACTATCTTAACCTCTAAGCTTATCGATTTCATAAAGTCATTGGTCACAATGTTATAAGACTTTGATTATATTGTGCAACAAGTGCATGGTAACGTTTGAGTTTGATTTCATATTGAATGGCAATGTTTGATTATACACTTGGCGCATTGATGAAACATTTGGATTTACTTTGGTTTGAATTATACTATGGCGCATTGATATATGGTTTTGGTTTTACATTGATTAATGGCGCGTATTAAATTTGGTTTGATTCTATATTGAATGTTCGTGGTTTCAAACGATGCAATGGTGCCTTGGTATCGCTATCCACCGTTTAAATTCATGTGTTAACCGATTAATGTGATTTGAGCGATGTCATAATTGATTAAACAGTGTTGTACTGTGCCATTAATGTTTTGCATGGCGGTGAACTAACCCACCACCTTCGCATGCGCCTATTGATTTGCCTCCTCATTTAGCGCTTGCAGTTGTTAGCCATATCGATTATGCTCCTGTGTGTTTCATCCGAACCCTACCATGATGCCCGCGCCATGGCTCCAGTCATAAGGGCTGAGCCCAATGGAAACCAGGCACTGTTAATGTTTGATGGTGCTTACAGCGACTTGGAAGAATTTGGATGGCTCCCGTTCATCCGAAGGTTTGATGGCTTTAACCCTGGTGTGGCTCAGCAATTTGCGTTAAGTTTCGATGGCTGCCGAGCCAAGGTTGGGGATGTGCAGCTGGAGATTAATGAGCGATTTCTTAGTTTGGCTACCAGTCTGCCTGCTACTGGACAGAAGTGGTCGAAAAATTGCAAGCTGGAAGATGTCCTATGGACGTTACTCTTCCAGTCATGAAAGGTTAATTCTTGTGACAAGGGTTTGCCCGAAACATGTTGAAGCAACGCTGGCACGACTTGCTATTGGTAACTAAGCAATTCATCACCTGCGAGGGCAGGTATGGTTTTGTTTTCATGTATCACCTTCAGCTAATTATGGTTTTCATGGGTTTTGAACTTAACATGCCTCACTACCTGCATAGGAGTTTGTTTAAAATGGCTAAAAGGTATAAACGCAACCAGGCCGATACCAGCCTCTTCCATTTCGGGTTAATTAAAATGATTATGGTTTATGAGTTGGGGTTACGTCGTGACTATTGGGAGAATTTCCTTAAACGTAATGATTGTGATGACTCGAACCCACCACAGGTTGATAAACCTGTGGTGAGCGAAAGCAAACCTATCCCCCCTGTCCCTTACAATGCCCTGCTACCCAAACCTCTACCCGAGCCACCTATTCTTCTACCCAATTCTGTGACCACAGATGTGCAGCATGTTAAACCCGTGGCTAAAAAGCCCAAGACCAAACCGAATGCCAATTCTATAGGCAAGAAAAACGCTCGGTTGATCTCTCGCATGGCAAGAAACAAACCAAACGCACCTGTCAACCCTGACCCTATTGTGCTCAGTGAAGATTCTGACTCGGAAATTGAACGTTTCCTTGCAAATGAGTTTCCCTATTCAGAAGGTCTGAGTGACAAACCCTCATACGATTTTGTCAAAAACCTACCACCTTGTTTGCGTAATGATCCCAATTTTTCAGGCATTGAAATGCCTCGTGGAACCCTCGGTGATTCGTCGGAACCCTCTCCTACTCAACCAGCTACTCCACCATACGATCAGTGTGGCTTATGGTTGGAAAGATACTACCTAGATGTGCCGATGCTGCAATCCAGAATTCATGCTCTGGAGGATCAAGTGGCAAAACTCACCAATCATAATGCGAAGGTGCAACCCACTGACAAGAGACAGCGAACAATAGGTTCAATTCTATTCAAGAACGTCGAGTCGGCTACAGCAATTGTCAATTCGAAATTGGCATAGCCCGAGCAACCTCGTCGGTATGACTGTCCCCTGTTTATATGTGACATATTCATAAGCTCTGTTTACAGCGTGGATTGGAGTTGACACATAAGCATGCATTGTTGTATATAGTTTCGTTTTGATAAATCGAATTTCGTTATCATTTTAGTTTTGATTTGATCCTATTAATCATAATGTGGATTTGATTGTTTTAAATTGGTTGCAATTGAATGTTCTGTTGCATCTATTTTAGGCACAAACTATTTTGCATTTCA
>ML816097.1:0-25638 GCA_009831015.1 Picea engelmannii | reverse complement strand
TTCGTTATCATTTTAGTTTTGATTTGATCCTATTAATCATAATGTGGATTTGATTGTTTTAAATTGGTTGCAATTGAATGTTCTGTTGCATCTATTTTAGGCACAAACTATTTTGCATTTCAAATTTTGAAATACGATCTATGCTTTGATCCGAATTGGTTATGATGCACATGATGGGTAAACGATGGTTATCTGTTACAATTTTATTTACATATGACTTTGACCAAGCTCGGACACGGTTTGGATTATGTTTAAAAAAGGTTTTGTTTTATATTTACCCAAATCATGAATTAATTCAAATCGTAACAGTCATGCAAGTCCCAGCCAGTCAATTCGTTGTGGCCCGTCGACCCTGTTCTCTTTTGAATGGAAATGACAGTGGATATTCGGTTATGAATGGATTTGTAAAATGGAAATGATCGTGCCCAGGATGACGAGTTGTTCTATATTTGATTAAAACCCGATTTTATTTGATTGCTACCCAGCTTATGGTTATCAATGCTGGTTGAATTTTGAATGTGTAACGCCCAACAATCTAAATCTATGGCAAAGATGGTTAATATTGTTATACACTTTTCATTTTGACTGTATCGTAACAGCCTTTCCATATCGGTATTTGATTGAAACGACATGAACTCTATGTATATTGTTACAGCTGTAACAAATCTATTTTGTTTTCAATTGTATCGATTATGATTATGTTGTGGCATATCATATCTTATAGGATTACGATTCTGTTCGATTATGGTTGTATTGATTACGATTACATCGTATCATTATACGATTTGATTCACTGCTTAATTTCGTTTGATACGAAACATGCCTGTCAAGATTTGACCATGTTTTATGGTAACTGAAAACAGAGCATTCTTTACTCTGTTTCGATTGCATTCATTTTGATATTGTTTAATTTGAATGATAGTTCCAATTGAATCATTAGTAATTCGTTTTGATGATTAAAAGAAAATTAAATTGGATTTGATTTCTTTTAAGATTTTATTTGATTGCTATCTGGTCTTGTATGCTATTCTTGACTAGCTACAGAATCAGAAGATTATGTAGCTAAGTCTGTGGAATAAATTTTTTATTGTTTTCTTAATGAAATATCTTTCTAAATTGGATATTTGTGTTCTATTGCAGGTAAATTCGAATTGGCAGTAGATATGATGAGCAGTTAGGGGATGTTTCAAAGATTTCACTTGCATTTTATTTTCTTAGTTTAGAATATTTTGGGGATTTTTCCCAGATTATGTAATACATTTTGATATTATCCACAAGGAAGTTTTACCTTGTGAAGAGACTTATAAATACTTATGATTTTTGTAATAATCATCATCCTGATTCATGGGAGAACAAGGATATGGAATTCTAATGCAAACTGGAGCAGAATTGATGTTTTGTCACAGCTTTAGCTTCTCAATATATCAACATTTTGTTTCATGTTTTGTATATCACTTTGCTTATGGTTTATGACTACTTTAGCTATCTAGATCATGTGCAAATGATATAATTTTGATTACTGTTATCCATATCTTGTTTCTTCCAAATAGATAAAAGACATAACAATTGTTAATTAAGTTTGTGAATGACAGGTTTATCTTCTTCATAAATTGAATTGGTATATATAAGTCCTTGCATAATAGGTTTCCCTTATTGCAGGAATTTATAATCATAAGATTGTTATGATTTTCTTTTATGTCTTGTTTGTCCTGTAAAACACTTCAAGAAGCAGCATAGCCAATCGTTTACGAAAAGATCACGGACTAACCGGTGTGAATTTCTTCCTCCGACTAGCTTAGAAGACATCATACACAGGGCAGACTTGGAGCGTATCCAGGTCAATTAGTTTGTTGTTTACTATTTTCATTAAGTAGTTTAATTCATATATAATCGTAACTAGATTTATATTAGATTGTTTAATTTCAGTAAATATATTAGATTGTTTAATTTCAGTAATGTTTATTTCTTTTTCATAAAATATAAAAATCAAAAAGAGATTCTTGCCTGTCTTAGGGCAGAAAATACATGAGTTTTGCAGGTTTTAATTAAATCTCTTGATTGTCTATAATGTATATTTGTGAATAAGTAATGTTATAGCTGATAATTAGATAGTTGATTTGAGTTATTATAATATTAATTAGTGGATTGTAAATAATAGTTAGAATATTTGTATTTAGTTTTAGTTAATTAGTAGTTTGTGTTAATTAGATTAGTGTATTAGTTAGTTTAGTTTCTTTCATTTAGTTTAGTTTGTTTTATTTGTTTTGTTTAGATTACTTAGCTAAGATCAATTCTCTCTTTGGTTTTCTTGAAAGATCTTAGAGCGGCCAACGGAGCCGTTAAACTCGTCAGGGTGGTCCATTCCAAACGGCTTGGGTTATTTAGACAACCCCAGACCGGTTCCACTCTCCTAGTTGACGGACGGTCAATTTCGCCCGCCAACAAGTACCAACCATCCATGGGTATCCCAACTTTTGGAATTTACGTTGGGAATTTACAATCATACGTTTAATTTTGTTTCAAGATTGTGTAAAAATGAAACAAATACCGAGATTATTCTTCATTCTTTCTCATGCTCGAAAATACATGAGAATGTAACCGATTAGACTTTTATCACTTTTTCGGACTCGTAAAGGTTATATGAAAAAGGAACCCCCTGGAGTCTCCTTTAAGCTCTTTTCAGACTCTCTAAACATGAAAAGATTGTCGAGTGATCTTGATTCCTTTCCCACTCATTAAAAGGTTTGAAAGGGCGTCTTTCGAGTGATAATTTATCTCTTTTTCGGCCTCGCGATACTAACATTACGAAAAAGGACAACCCTAGAGTCATCTTTAAGTTCTTTTCAGACTCCCTAAAAATGAAAAATCATCAATTTTACCTTCTCTGGACTCGTTAAAAAAATCATACATTGAAGGGCCCATATGGGACCAAACCCTTACTTCTTCTAGTTCGTTAAACAAAGGAAGAGGGACTTACTGAAGGTGAGTTATATCAAGCATGTGTTACCCTCCTCGAGCTCCTTAAATTAAAAAGAGGTACTCATCTATATTAATGGGGGGAAATTTGAAGGAAGCAATCCAAGCAGTTTTTTAAACCATCACCAGTCACTCTTACAGTCGCCTTTGAACACGGCACTTTGTCTTTACACACATTGTAATCCGCTAAACCTCTGCACTAAACCAATCCTCTGAGTTTCTTTACACCTTTGGGTCACCCGATGAAAGTCACAGTATCCACTGCATCATCATGTTTTGGTCCATGTCATGTTTTTGTTGTTGTGCCTCAGTGTTCAAGGGAAGTATCTGCCTCGAGAGACAATCATCACAGATTTCTTGTTTCAACACCTATGTTAGTCCATTCTCATCTGATTCATCACTTTACATCTATGTGTCATTTTCGTGTCGTTGATGGGGGATACATCAAGGCCCTCTTGCGACAAGTCTTTTTCCTGTCGACTTCAGCACATTATCCGGGAACTAGACCTAGAAACCAGTTAGTACCTTGGGACCTACATGCCTCAATGGTAGGCCTCCTCACTTTCGACAGTGGGTTTACATCATTGAACTTTGATCAGATGATTCCACGAATGTTTGAATTCATCTCATCTATTCACATTCGCTGGAATGTACTAGGGTACCTTGGGAATCATTGACATCAATGGTGATCTCCCTCGTGTTTGTTAACGGTTTACAACATTGACCGGTAATAAAGTTGTTTCTACCATGTTCGACATCAGGACATCTATTCACATGGTTAGATTCATACTGCATCAATATCGGTAAGAAGACCCTGGGTTGAGTGATCACTCTGATATATACTTTCCCAGGTTGCGACGGAGTTTCTTTTGAAGATTTACACATATACTATTACATAGATCCACTTTGTATTGGTTTGTGGCTATGTTTTGTTGTCTCGTAGATCCACTATGTATTTTTCGTGGCTACGATCAGTTCATTTCATGGAATTATAGATCCACATTGTATCTTTGGTGGATATACCTTTTTATTTATACAATTATGGATCCGCAGTGTATTTTATGGCGGCCATACCTTGCAAGTCTTTATCACCCAAGCATATGTATGCATGCCTTGGGTTTGAAGCATATCATAATATTTGTTTAATGGTTATGTGCAACTTATACTAGGTTCTCTGAGTCCATACCCTTGCTCGAAAAAGTATACAAAGTACTTCAGTCATCAGTTTCCATCTTCTAACTTCGCAGTTTGGGGGGAAATATAAAACACATCAAAATTACTCATTTCAATGATGACCTATTGTCGTCATTACAAGTGTCGTAAGTGTCACATTTTGGCCACTAGTGTCGCAAGTGTCGTAGACATCATACAGTCATCGTGCCTATGCATGTCTAGAATGACATCACAAGGAACACTTGAAGACAACCTCAGAGACAAGTTAAAGAAGGAGAAATCATTTGACAAAGAGTAAAAAACTTTTTCCTTGAGAAAGACCACTTAAAAATCAATTTTGAAGGGAAGCACTCCCCTACCCACTAGCAGGGAGTGTTAGTGTTCCTTGACCTCCGTTGGGGGAGCTTTATAGCACTCTTTGCACCATTTTGGGGGAGAGATATGATTTTTGAGGAAATATTGGGCAGCACTCCCCTACCCACTAGCAGGGAGTGCTAGAGCTCCCTGGCCTTCTTTGGGGGAGCGTTGTAGTGCTCTGTGAACCATTCTAGGGGAGTGTTATGTTGTTGATAAAATCAGGGGAATATCCCCCTTATCTCTGAAATCGATTTGATTTGAATCTGAGGTCAAGGCTGGATCTTAGGGAGGATCCACAACTGATGGAGAAAGATCCTCAACCTATCCCAAGAATATCTAAGGTGGTTAGGCCTCCCTAAGCTTATATAAGGAGGCCTCCTCATGGTGAAAGAAAGGAAGAAGAGATTGAGAGATACCTAACTTGTGATCTCATAAGGAAGGAAGAGACATTGAAGACATCAAACTTATGATCTCATAAGGGAGATAATCAATGAAGCATAGTCATTCTGTTTGTGGATCATTTGAGAAAGGGGTTGGACAAAGAGAGCTTGGTGAGGCTGTTGCATCTGCATCAAAGATCTATAAGTATCTATATTGAGTTCTCATTAATACATGTGTTTGGCCTATTTCCTTCAAGATTGTGTATGCCTACATGAACTTGTCTTTAATGGATAGATCTAGCTTCAAACTAATCGTAGTAGGATAGGAAGCATGCTTTGTCTTTGATTGGATTGCAAGACCTGTTGAAGAGCTTGTGGATCAGAGCTCAACTTGGAACTGGGCGAGGAAAAACGTAGTAAAAAGGTAAATCTTCTTCCTCTTATCTATATATTAGTTTATCTATATTTAAATGGATGTTAGTGACCAAAGTTATCACCTTTCTATCTTGATCTTAGAGATTTAGGGTTCAAGAGGGAATCCACCTGTCTGTAGGGGGATTTTCCTGTAACACATGGTGATTGTTGATAGAATCACCAAGTAAGCGCACTTTTTTACACTCTATCATCCCTTCAAAGCCAGTACAATTGTCACAGCATTCATGGAGACAGTTCAAAAGCTACATGGTAGCCCAAAGATTATTGTAAGTGACAGAGATCCATCTTCACTGGACATTTTTGGACAGAATTATTTTCTTGTTTGGGTACTCAATTGGCCCATAGCTCATCCTATCATCCTCAATATAATGGAAAAACTAAGATAGTGAACAAATTTCTAGAAGGCTACCTTTGTTGCTTTGTCTCTGATAAACAAACACAATGGTTTAAATGGTTACCCTTGGCAGAATGGTGGTATAACACTTCCATTCATACTGCAACAAAAATGACACCATTTATGGCTCTCTATGGATACCACCCTCCTTCCATCACTTCTTCTATAAAATAAAAATATAAGGTTCAAGCAATGGAAGATCACATTGAGCATCAACAACAAGTTCTCCAAATCTTAAAGGACAACCTGACCATGGCACAGAATCGCATGAAACAACAAGAAGATCAACATCGTAGTGAAAGAAATTTTGAAGTAGGGGATTGGGTGTTTTTAAGACTACAACCATACAAACAGATGTCCCTCAAGCAAGCCAAGAAGGATAATAAATTATCACCAAAATACTATGACCCTTATAAGGTGTTGCAAAATATTGGTACTATGGCATACAAATTAGAGTTGCATGCATCTTCATGAGTACACCTAGTTTTCCATGTTTAATTCTTAAATAAGATTATAGGCGACAAGATCCCAGTTCAAACTATGTTTCCAGAACTTGATGAGGAAGGAAAAATCATATTGGAGCCTGAAGCCAACACTGACACAAAAATTTGCCAGTTGAGGAATAGATCCATTTCAGAGTATCTCGTTAAATGGAGAAAACTATCGGCTAAAGATTCCACTTGGGAAGATGAGTCTTTTATACAGAAGCATCCAGAGTTACTCAAGTGTTGCGAACAACACTTGTCTCAAGGGGAGGGGCATGTTACACCCTAAATAGTGGCTCATTACCCCTTAATTGGCGCATATTACATTAGTAATGTTATTTTATTTATGTCGACTTGAGTCCATTAGTTGTAATTGTACCTCCTAGTCTCCTATATATACCAAGGAGACATTTTCATTTGGAATCATCTTGTATTGGGACATTTATGTGGGAACAAGGCAATTCGATCTCAACAACCTGAGTGGAAACAAGGCAATTCGAGCTCAACAACCCAGGCACACATAGATGCCTCTAAAAATTTATTGCAGAGAGGAAACGAGGGTTAATTTAAACAATGAAGGATACTCGAAAACACAGAGAGACCATGTCTCTTTCCAACACCCGAGAGGTCGATAACTTTCGAAAAACAATTGACAGTGAGGCTTCACAACATAATAGTCGGTCATTATAGCAGAGATGAGAGGAGTGGGTGTGAAAACTCTCGTGAAAATAATTCCATAGCACAACTTGTATCCATTTGATACATACACAAGCCTTTATTAAACATTCTGGGAAAAACAAGGTTGGACTGTGGAAAGATTTTGGTGAAATGATAGTAAAGAGCAATCCATACAACAATAGCTCAGGGCTTAGCCAAAAATAACCACACCACTATTGACAATTGCATTGCAACTTGGATAAAGAATCACAACAATGACCGAGAGGAAAAAAGGGTTGACAACAACTGATACCCAGACTGGTGGTTAAAACCCCTCAATAATAAAACTCAGAGCTCGTTGCACCACTGTTACCATTTTTCACATAGAATCATCATTAAAAACCTATATGACCGAGTCAATAACCAATCTGTGGACTTTACAATCAATAACACCCATTACTTCGCTTAAAAATGCCAACATTTCACAGTAATCACAAAGAACCCATAACACAATATTGACACTCAATCGAAAACTCAAGAAAACACAGAACCCATGTAATCATGAGCCACCATTTGATTCATAATATAGAGATTCCATCATGGATGGAAATCTAAGAGCCATACCTATGAAAAATCGCTTCAATGATGAGTTGGTTTGAGCTTTCCCCTTACAAACCTAAAATCGTGGAGCTTCCACAACCAACAGAGAAACAATGCAACTATGCTAGGGTGACAGGATCGAGGGTGGTTTGGAGTGGCATGCAGTAAATGCATGTCGCTTCCTCACCTGGCCCTATTCAATTCCATGTATGAGCCATCCCATTAACATAACATCCACCATTAAAATAAAACCATATCCAATCTATAATTCAGTGACATATCCTTTGTATAGATTCGATACCATATCTATTGTATAGTGTGCCACCCGAAACATATCATAACTATACGTTAACCTTATGTCATAACTTCAACAATAATCATATGTTAATATTACCATATGTGCCTCCATATAACTCTTTAACAAAGCACATAGTATAACAACTAGGTCCGCCATTTCACATTTGTCACAAGGTTTATATGTAATGTTTTTGTCATAGCTCTAGAACTTATACATAGTTTTTCCTCTTGTTTTGATCAAGCTCCCATTTTATTATTTTTGAATAAATCATATATGGATTAGTAATCAATGTTATAACATAAAATAACACCTGTAAAAAAAATAATCCTCGTACCCATGGCACTGCCTTGTATTGCAAGTAAATATCAATAGCATTTAGCAACAATGCATCAACCACCCATTTGTCATATCAAATGAAACCAAGATTGCATCATCAAATGTATACGAATGTGTAGGAAACATCATGATTGCATAAACATATAAGCATAACATATATATCTTTGTGCCTCTAGTCTACAAGGGGGTCCCACCTACTAGTTAAATATTATTATCATAAATAATAGAGCTTAGCAATCCTTTGCGGGCAGAATTCATCATTGTGATTTTAATCATCAACAAACTGGAGAATCCAAAAATAAATATGTTTCCAACATATTAAGAACTTAGATTGTCTGGTTTTGTAGACTATGTAAACATCAGATCAAGAAGATATACATCAGGATGATTATGCAACAGATGATTATGCAACAGGGGGAAGTGAGCGGATTTAAGGGAAAAATGACTAGGGTTTTGGGAATAACTTATGGAAAGTGTTAAGTGAGGGGGTTTATCCCTGTAAGCATAATCATTCGATTAATCATAGTAAAGCGTTCTTGACTTCAAGAAGAAAAATTTCCTGGTATGCTCCTTTGAATCTTGGAGTAGATGGAAGAAAAGGAAAGAAGAAAGGGGATAAAACCAACTATCTTTTATAACAACAGTTGAAGCAGATAACAATTTCAATGATTCTTTCAAGGGGAACATCATGATAGTTGTGTAACATTATTGTTATTGATTAACAATACTTTGCAGAATAGCATTGTTGTGGCAAAATTGATCCAACATTTCATTTTGACAAGAAATGAAGCCAAATAAAAGAAACAAAATAGAAAGAAATGACAAAGAAGAAATGAAATAGCAGAATTGAAATAAGCAGAAATGAAATAACAGAAATATAAAATCGAAGCAAATAAAACAAATTGTAATACAGAAAATATTCCATACAGCATTAAACTTTCAATTTGGTTCCACATAGTGTTTTAAGTGGGAGTCTTTAGTGCTATAGGGAAACAATCGCTCTTGTAAGTCCTTTAGGATATAGGAATTTGTGCCCAGGACAAAAGTGATCTTAAAAGGACCCAACCATAATTTTTGGAACTTTGAATGCCTTCCTCTATCAGAATGAGTTGAATCCCATATAAATACCTTCTCATTAACCTTAAATTTGACATCCTTAACGCTTTTGTTGAAATTCTTTTAATAGTCTGATGTCTTCTCTTTATATTATCCAAGGCAAACATCGTTTTCTCCTACAAAGCCAAAAGTGCATTCATTCTTTGAGAGACATCGAAATAATTTAATTCTTCAACCTGTAGCATTAACCTTAGAGAGGAGAGTTCCATCTCGGTAGGAAGAATGGCTTCTTGACCATAAACAAGATAGAAATGAGTGCAACCAGTGCTCACCTTGGTGGTAGTGCGATCTGCCCAAAGGGTGTAAGTGAGGAGAGTGTGCCATTGATGAGGCTTATCTTCAATGAGCCTCTTGATAATTCTAACCATATTCTTGTTGGTAGACTCGGCCTACCCATTTCCTTGGGGGTAATAATTTGATGAGGTAAAATGTTTAACCTCCAATTTAGCTAAAAATTGGGTCAGCTTAGAAGAATTAAAAGCGGGACCATTATCTGTAATAATTTCCAAAGGAAGACCAAATCTGGAAAAAATATTAATCTAAATGAAATAAATCACCTGTTCATCCTATGAATGCTTAAGCGGGACAGCTTCAATCCATTTCATAAAATAGTATGTGGTTGTCAAGATAAAAAATTGCCCTGCTGAATATGGAGGATTAATAGGACCAATAAATCCCAAACCCCATTTTGAAAAAGGAAATTTAGGGAGGACAGGTTGTAAATCCATAGCAGAAAGATGTTATTTCCAAGCAAAGTTCTGGCACTTGTCACAAGATCTTGAAAAAATATGAGAATCACGAAAGATTGAAGGCCAATAGTACCCTTTCCTGATAATCTTAAAAGCGGTGGTTTTATCAGAAAAGTTCCATCCTACATGAATAACAGAATTTGAAGATCCATGAGTCTCTTGCAACATTTTTAGTGCCTCCTCATTGTTCACACAGTGAAGTAACATACCATCGGCAGATCTCCTAAACAAGAATTCTCCTATAATGACATATCTAGAATATTTGAGACAGAGCCTTCTTCTTTGATGGTTATCTAAGTTATCTATGCATATTTGATTTTGCAAGTAATAAACCAGATCTTTATACCAAGGATGTTCAGCCACCAGAAGGATTTCATTGTCAATGTAAAACAGTGTTGATAGAGAGCTATCTTGTTCATCAATTTCTTCACTTGTTTCAGCATGCTGAGCTAATTGAAGGGCTAAGTCACGTACCTTGATAGTTTTAGAAGTCATGATGGTTATATCATGCTCCTGGATCTTGGAAAGCCAATGTGAAAGCTTTCCTGAAAGATAAGTCTATGAGAGTAAAAACTTGACAGCAGGTAAAAGGAATTTTACCAACATATGCTTACCTAAGATGAAGTGGAAAAAAAATTCAATAGCTTTAACAAGAGTAAAAGCATGCTTCTCAATAAAATAATATTCAAACTCATCGTCTAATAAGATTTGACTCATGTAAGACACTGGTTTTTCATTAACTTGGTCATCACATTGCATGAATATAGAATACATTTCTTCCTCTGTGGCAGTAGTATATATCATAAATTCTTTCTCAAAATTTGACTTCGCCAAAACTGGTGTGAAACTGATTGCCTTCTTGATCCCTACGAAAGCATTTTCGACATCATCTATCCAAGAAAAGGAGCGATCTTGCTTAAAAATATTGTGAATTGGCTTGACCATTACAGCAAAATCAGGAACAAACCTATGGACAAACTTAATAACAGCCATAAAGGCTTGAAACTCCTTTTTGGAAGTAGGAGCAAGAATATTTAGGATAGCATCAATCCTTTCAGGATCTATGCTTATTCATGAATCATAGACAATGTGCCCAAGGAGCTTGCCCTTGGTAACGCCGAAAATAGACTTAGAAGGATTTAAAGAAATGCCAAATTTCCCGCATCGCATGAGAATATTTCTAAGATGATTGAAATGATCTGATCGATTTTTAGAATACACAGTTAATTCATCAATATAAATCTAAATAATTTTTCTGATCAAATCGTCAAAATCTATTTGCATAGTGTTGAGCACTCAACACACCCTAAAAAAGCCTTATCATTTTTTTTACTTTTTGGGTACCACTTGATCTTTTGCACTGTCTGATTCGATTTCATTTTGGGAAATGTTTTGTCTTTTCTTATTTTCATGACTCTCATCACATATTCAGGATTGCTTGAACTTATGAAACCCCATGACTAAAAATACCTTAACACATGAATAAAGGATCGATTGCCAAACACTTCACCCAACGTGCTCAAGTTCAGCATCAGAATGAATTCAAAGAAGAAAAAGGAACTACTCGAAAAACCATATTCGTCGAGCGTTGATCTCCATCGGCATCGGCAGAAGGAATTTTTGGTTTGTGTTAAGTTTTTCGCATAAATATATCATCGATATTCGATTCCCCTTCAGCATCGGTAAAAGACAGGGAGGACAGACGTTAACAAAGAATGAAAAGATATCGTTGATAGCTGACGCCTAATGCACTTTATTGGAATCGAGGAAAACCCAGAAGGATCACAACAAACATTTTGACCAAGATAAAAGTTATCCCCGATCGTCGATCCCTGATGCATTTTCGGCATCGGGACTTTTTCAAGGGAGCTGATCCAAAAGCGCTTTGATAGGTTTATCGTCAATCGTCGATCCTTGACACTTTTTCGGCATCGGCAAGCTAAGGTTTGTTTTGGAATGAATAACTTAAGGAAATTCTCGACTCCAATTAATACAAGCGAATTAAGTCACTGGTCTTGAATGCCATGTGTCTTTACCAGGTATGAAGGTCGTACAATCTAGTCTTATCTCGAGTCAATCTTGGTTCCCTAGGTCCTAGTCACACCTCCAAGTCAGCTTTTTCGCGTCAAAAATGTACGGTAATATCAATCGGCATCAGATCTTTTCTAAGCGAATATCATCGAAACCGTTCATAGCACAAACTTGATCCCTGATCCACCCGTTGAAAGAGCAATAGGACGGGACGTTTTTAGCATTAGATACGATCAGATTTTGAGCATTTAAGGAGATAATAAATACTCGATCTTGCATTAGTTTCTACCTCGTGCACCAATCAAAACAGCCTTTTGAAATCACTGATAGACCACATCACCTCCTGCGCCTTCGTTTTCAACCCACGATGAATTGAAGTTCTAAATATTCAGTGGCAGATTTATTGAAAATTCACTCATAACCCGAATTGAATGGCTGATGAGACATGGTAAGATCTTTCTTGTTTAAAATCTCTTGAACCGTTGTGAATGAATTCATTATGTGCATAAGAGAATTCCAGAGTGTCTAAAGGAGCAAGACAAGCAACCCAAAAGCTGTATCGACCCTGTGATTATCAAAATAACCAGGTTTTAACAAATTTCAGAGGTATGTATCTGAGTCTGTAAATTCACTAGTATAATTTGTATTTGTCCAGGTTTTACATAGTCTCTGAAATTATACTTAAGTTGCAGGAACAATGCCACTAATAAATCCAACCACCAGATGCTCGTCGATAGCACCAAATCTAAAAGAACCAGAGACAGGCTAAGGTTCTTCTCCAAGGACCATGAGAAAATTGGAGTTCATCCCTAGGCCAGAGGCTGTCATCAAGAGAGCAACGAAGAAAGTTTTCATTCAACCTCCAGCCTTTGGTGATACAGAGGCAAGTATTGGGTCCAATATGGCACTCCCATAGTGGGGGCATCTCTTTGACAAGATCAGCCAAGAAGAATACCCAGAATATGTCCCACACATTGATTTGGATGTAAGCACGCTCGACGACCAGGTATTCCCAAACATCTAACGGTCGTATCTACATATGGTGGCAATCAGAACCCCCATTTTCCCCTGCATAGAGGTCTTGAAGTGGCTCATCGACCACACAGACATGCATAAATGTTTAATCAACGATGACAATGGTGGGTGTGTCAGATTTTTCCTCCCAGTAGAAGTTCATAAATATTACAAACTTAGAGACCCAGAGCAACGGCTAAACATAGAATTCATGGTGAATTTCTATGAGCACCACGACACCAGTCGGGTGATGGCCTCATGGTGGAGGGAGGAAAAGAATTTTACCAACCAGAGAACTGGTTGGTATGGGACAATTAACTTGAGGGAGACATACGTCTATTTAATGGCTCTCATCTGTCAGTTATACAGAGAGAAAGACTGCTCCAAGTTTTCAGAAGCATGGATGCCTCTGGCATACATAGTTGCAATCGTCGGGTTCAGCTTCAACTGGGGAGCAATAATCTCCAAGCAACTAAGCACCTGTGTGCAGCAGGATCAAATGTCGAAGGAAGGGGAAGCACCATATTTTTACATGGATTCATACCTGCTCGACGTCATGTGCACTAGGAACATCTTCGTCGGCATGAATCTGAGTTGGCATATTGTAGAGCTCCCGGTCCACATATACTTCAGTGTGCTATGGGAAAATAGGTATAAAAAATCTTACTCCCTCATCTGCAATGAATTCATTGCCCGAATGTATTTCATTCTTTTTAAGAAGGAATGCCCAAGGCTATCGGCGGGAGCCAAGAAAATTATATCCAAGGTAGGTCACTGGTATTTGGACGAGCGTGCCATCTACATCAGGGTGTTTGGGGCCACCGAAGCACCACATCTCCTATCATCTTGCAAGGTTACAATGCCACCCTAGTCAAAGACAAGAAATGGGATTTCATACCCTACACTTTCCATGTAGGGTTCTATTTGGTAAAGCATACTGCTCAAGCCAAATAAGAAGGATTAAGCCAACTCAAATTCAAGTTCCCGACAGGTCGATTCAGCAAGCATGATCCAAAGGGCCTGGTCCTGAAACATGCTTCAGAGGTGTCATCCTACTGGTTGTATGATCATGATAAGTTTGAAGATGAATTCTTCACAAAGAATGCCCAGGACTGGGACGAGGTGGTGCAAAGGATGGCTGACCCGAAAATGGCCAGGTTCAAGTCCATGAGCATGGATGAACAGGCGACAACAATAGAGAAGTAGGCTCAAGAGGCCCTCAGAGCCAGGGAAGAAATCAGAGCGGTAAAGGCAAAAGAGGTGTAGAATAGGGGATTGTCTTTGACACTGGAGGCATGGGCAAGGGGATTTCTCCTAATGGAACAGGAACAGAGAGTAATTGATCAGCTACAGAATGACCCAAACCTCATATAAATGACAAGGGTCCCTGACAACAACCCAATCGAAATTCAGGTAGGTCCAAGTGACCCAAAGACAATACAAATTGAAGAGATCACCGGGTTAGATAACCCTGAAGTTTCAACGCCGCGGGTCAGATAAATAGGAGATGTTTTGGCTCAGCTTTAGATAGCGATGACATCAAGGAGAGAAAGTGCACCGAACCCCTTACACGACTTAATAAATATCTATGATGAGGAGGAGAGTTCGAAGGTTTCCCTGGTGACTCCGGTATAGATTACAGAGGAAAGGGAACCCGAGAAGGCATCTTCCCCAACTCCCGATGCTCAAGTTCAAATCCTCCCACAGAGTGACCAAGAGGTCTAAAGTGTCTTAGACACTGAGCTACTCGATGCACCGGGGACCCAAGTGGACAGCCGAAAGGAGGAGCTAGGGTTGGGTGAACAAGAAGAAGAGATTCCACAGTAGGAAATTAGCATCTCAAAAGTCGATTATCAAGTAAGTACCGAGCCTGCCCGTGATTCATCTAAATTGGCCAGTACCTTACCTCCCGATGAGAAACAACCAGAGGTTCAACTTTTAGGACATACAGAATAGGTTCAAGAACCCAGCCTTGAACATATTTACACCGTCGGGAGTCTGGGAAACCCGCTTACTTGGGGAGAGCAGCAAATCCCAAAACCTGTGGATGAGTTAGTCAATATACAAGCCATCACCTACGACCAAAATAGGAAATCCATCATGAAGAGAACCACCAAAAAAAGGAGGCTTACTCTTGACAGCTCCATCCTCATCACCACAGAGGAAAAATTCATTAGCACGGAGCATGCCACGATGTCTAATCTTATCGGCGTAGGGATGGAAATCACCGATGCCACCCTGAATAGAGAGTGGAAGGATGAAGAGGATTTGGTTGCTGCCCTGAAGGAGTTGGATCATCTACGCCATTTGGAAAAATATTATCAGGACTCCACACAGGCCACGGTGTTCTTGAGAAGCGAATTCCAAGATGCCTACAGTAAATTCACGGATGAGAAACACCTTATCACTGCAAGGATAGATGATTTCCAAGAAGACACCCTTATGGTGCTAGCGACGTGCAAGGATATGGAAATATGTTATGAGAAAGTGCACCAAGCAGTGGAAAGGATCGATTACATCAGTGCGGTCCAATAGGGTCGAGATGCTGAAGAGCACGGCATTCGGGTACTAAGAGATAGCAGCATCGACCGCTTAAAGAAGTTGGTTGAATACTATTTCAAAATGGCCCAAGAACCTCATCAGGAAATCCAAGATAAATGGGCCGAGTATGAAAGGATATAGACCAATATCAATCGGTCGATGAGAGACATCGACCTCCCAGAATTTGACACACCTGATGACTTCATCAACTTGCATGACATAGTCAAACTACATGTCAACCAAGACTAATTGTGGGCTGCAGAGATAGCAAAGCTAGTGAACATGGCACCAGGTAAAGTACAACAGTTCATGGATCACTTGATCAAGGCTCGAACAGTGTTACAGCAGTTAAGCGCTAAAGTAGTCAAGTATCGGGCACGGTCAGTGGAGATAAAGGAGATCCTTTCGGCCCTGATGGACCAACACAGATTATCATATGCCAACACATGTGAGGTACTATTTGTCAAATGGTTGGAGTATGAGAATATTCATCCACTCAACTGAAACCATTTGATGACTCTTAGAAGACTGAGAGATGAAAGCGCCATGTGGCAATGTTTTGTTTTACTTAGCTTGCACTTTTGATAGTTATTTTTAGCTAATAATATGTTACAAATAAGAGGATCGACCTGTTAGAAAGGGTCGATGGTTTTTGAAAAGACCCTCATTTTTGGATTTGTAAAGAACTATTTCAGAGCTACATTAATTGAGAAGTCTTGTCTAGGACCAAAGACAAGTTTATGTTCATTTTTCATCAAAATCATGTGTGACTGGATCTGAAGAAGAATTTTTTATGATTTTATCTCATGAATGGATGTTGTAACGAGTAAGAGCCTCTAAATCTATTGATAAGTTATCTAATTAAACAGTTTTATAGTTCTTGTCTCTAATGATGAAAAGTAAATTGTTGTGTTAATGTGTGATCAATGATTAGAGCTAAGGAAATTATTTTTCTTTCCATCATTTATTACATGTATGTTTACTTTTGATAATTGTATCTCAATCAATGATTGGAACACTAGCATATTAGCGTATTAGTAATAGGCTTGTCATAGGTGTAAGAATCATTATATGCATGTTTTAGCACAAGGATTATCCCAAGCTCAGCCTTCTTTAGTATTTAAGCATTTCCCCTTTGTTACCCAGCTGGTTTATACCATCATTTATCTTGTATCAATCCCACCTATAAGAGAAAATACAAAAAGAGAACGTTCAAACTGAAGGAGGATCTTTCACAAGAAGACATCCTATCAATCACTACGTAAATCCCATTGATTAATTGGCTAGATCGCAAGATCTAGAGAACCATTCCACCATTAAACACTGCAGAGTCTAATTGGGCCTCGGTGGCGAGTTTGGTTCCTACTGTTCAGTTAAAGGGATCTACGACCCCTCAACACATAGCTCTTTGGAAAGTGGCACATGCATTAGATAATCCAAAAGGCATACATTCATAATAAAAAGTGCCCCAACGTGTAATAAAAGTGGTTTTATATTTATCTGTCCTTTTTACCTTGATTTGATTGTAACCAGAAAAACCGTCAAGTAAGGACATCATTTGTGACCCTGCAACTTGCTGCAAAATCATTTCCATATTAGGGAGAGGAAAATGGTATTTAATACTAGCTTTATTCAATGTGTGAAAATCAATGTATAATCTAATCTGACCAATTTCTTTCCGAATGGGAACCAAATTAGAAACACACTCAGAATACTTAACATGGAAAATTATCTCAGCCTTCAAGAGTTTTTACAACTCCTTTCGAATACTTGCTTCCAGTGCAGGGTTAATGGGTCTTTGTTTTTGCCTAACTGATTTTATGCACTCCTTGATAGGAATAGAATGGTGTATAAGAGCAGAATCAAAACCACGAAGATCCTCATAAGACCAAGAAAAACATCTTGAAATTCACCAAGCAACTTAGTGAAATTCAATTTTTCTTCATCAGAACATTGGGCACCTATTTTAACATTCTTTGAACACTCGAGTGTTCCAATGTTCAAGGAAATGGTTTCGCCCACTTTCCTTTCTGACTCCTCTTCTTTATGTTTTTCTTTGTTGCCTACATCACTTGATGAAAATGAACTTTCTAGAGGAATCAAGCCCTTAGGAATTTTGTTATCTTCCATTGATATAATTTCCTTAGGCTTATAAGGTTCATTTTGAATGAAAGCACGGATTCTCTCATCACTAGGGAAGATCTTCCATGACTCTACATTGTCAGGGATATGTGGATGATACAAATATTGAAAGGTGCAATAAGGTCTTTGTGGTAGAAGTTGTCGAGTAGGAGAGGCTACAAAAACATCTAACCTGTTAGCCATTGAGTTCAACTCCCTTTTAACATGAGTGATGTTGAAAGATAGAAAGTTTGAGATAAGTGCCCAAACAATTTGGGTGTAACGTTTCATTAACTTGTTTCTAGGAGAATATATCTTGCATACAAGGTTTACAACAAGTTTGGAATCCCCAAAAGCTGTAAGGTGACCACAACCTATATTATACGCATTTTCAATGCCTAGCAGTAACGCTTAAAATTGACATTGTTTGTGCAAGCAAACTCTAACCTATAGGAAAAGTTATGAATTTTACCCACAGGAGAGTACAAGATATTACCATCTTTGTTTTTTTCATTGGAGCATGAACCATCAAAGTGCATATGCCACATCCCATATTCTATGTCGATTTGTTCCAAGGTAGTGTTGTCCTCATCTGCAAAGATGGAATACACTCCTAGGTTCTTCTCAATATACTTCACATTAGGTTATGGGACGCTTTCTATATAAGGTGAAATCCTTCCCTCCCTTAGGACTATGATGTTTTTACCTTTCCGAGGAACAGATAAGTGTGTCTCGTCGAGTGAGAGGTGTCCACCCGTCAAATCTTTCCAATCTCTTCCTAAGATTATCGAGTAATTACTCACAGGTATATCGATTACCTGAATATTAAGGGTTGTCCTTATTTCAGGATGCACACACAAAACCAAGGTCACATCCTTGATTTCACCTATGGTTGATTGTTGTAAACTATTATAAGAGAGCATGCTTCTAACATTTTCTTTTGTACAAGACAATCCTAGCTCTTCCATAATAATCTTCGACATTACACTTGGGCCTAAACCACCATCAATGAGACAAGAATGAGCTATTTTGTCCATAATCTTTATAGAAATAAAAAAAAATGGAGGGTTTTTTACAGGGTGTCTAAAATTATGTACACCTACTTTACTTACAGTTGAATCCTCTTCATCTACCTCTTCAGAGAGGTTGGCTACAATGGAAGGTTTTCCTTCCATGAAATTTTTCAGATGCTTTTGTTGCTCAGGGACAACAACCATGTCCAGGAAGGTAGCATCAGCTTAAATATTGGTCAATTGATTGAGAACGTTGTATTTAGAAGAGAGAAGAGGGGAGGTAGTTCCTTGACTGTCAGGAGCCTTAGAAACCTGAACAGTAGCAGCTGGTGAAGATGATCTTGGCATAGAATAAGTGCAAGGAGGATCATATTTACCTTTTGGAGCATTGGATTTATTCCTAGTATTTATGATCATAGCATCCTCTGGCTCTGCAAAATCTAGAACAACGATAGTAGTTTCAGGCCCTTTACCAAAGATTTTATCTCTAGCACTCTTATTTACCTCACACGTACTTTCATCATGGTGTTCCTCGAAAAAGTTACACCAGCTACGAGGCATGATGGCTTTAGGTTGGAATTTATTTTAATTAGGATTCTTAAAGGGTGGTGAAGAAGAAGATGATACCCCAGAGGTAAGTGAGGGGACATTTCCTTTCCGCTCATACATTATCATTTGATTATTCATGTCTTGTACAAGTTGTAAGAGGGCGGACATGTCTGTCTATTTAACTGAGTCTCCCTTAGGAAGACATGTTCTTTCAAGTTGTTCTTCATACTCTAAACAAGTATGCAAATAAGAACCAAGGTTATCGATGCTTTTCCTCAAGCCTATGATATTGGTAGGGGGAAGATAGAGCATTATAATAATGCATGAAAGAGGCTTGGTTCTGAGGGCAAATGAGTTCAGGAATTTGGTTATATAATTTGGTGAAATGAAAGTTGAAAGACTTGATAGTTTCACTATCTTTATAAGAAATGTTATTGTACTCCCGTAATTGCTCGGCTGGACTTTTGGACTTCCCATAGGTAGACTTGAACCAATATACTAACTCCTCCCAAGTGGAAAGAATCTTAGGAGGAAGGTCAAATAAATCAGTCGTTGCTTTCCCTTCAAGGGAATTGACAAATAAGCACATACAAGTGTCGTTATCATTGGATCCTATGTTATGACAGGCATTAGAAAATGCCACCAAGTGTTCATTCGTAGTGATCGTGTTATTCCCTGAAAACATAGCGAGATGCTCTTTGAATTTAGGAAGTGAACGAGTAGCAGGTGCTAGGTTAAGAGGGGAGGAAACATGCCACGAAGTAGTTGTAGCATCTTCTTCAAACTAAAAAATCCCATACTTTTTTATGACTTTGGCGGGCTTTGTAGTAGATTGGACAGCAACTTGATGACTATACAAGCTCCCAATCACTAACGATGTTGAAGTTTGAGATGAAGAAGCATCTCCAGTGCCACAAGAGCTACCACTAGATGACATCTTGTGAATGATAGGTAAGGGAGAGAAAGATGAACTAGTTGAATCAGACAAAGTTCTCCTTAGAGTACTTTGTTGGGATGAAAAAACAACGTTTCTTCTTCCTATTTCAGCAATGGGATTGATCTCAGGTGATAAAAATCTTCTTCTCCTAGAGATATGAGGGTCTAAGGACATGAAAATAAGATCAAAATGGTAGGAAAAAGAAAGCTATGGTTGATTCCTAGGTTGTCTTTGCCTAGCTTCCCAACGTTCTTGGACACTTATGTTTTGTTCAATCAATTCCCATGAGCGTTAAAGTTCAACCCGGGTATTAGCAGTCTCTAAGATGGTATTAAACAAGGTTAAATCAATGTTGGTTTGATCTTTAAGATCGAGCTCAATATTGGGCTACCTTGCAATAGGTACAACCATGAAGAAAAGAAACAGTCAAATAATCAATATCAGAAATATAAATATATTCAATGATAATCAATCATACAATCAACCAGAGATATGGAATATCTCCCCAGTATGGTCACCAAATAAATGTTGAGGGAAAGATATTAATTTATCTTACTCAAGCATTTTCGAATCTTGCTTGGCTAAGGCAAGATAGTCGAGAATATCACCCTATGTTTATAGCCTCAAAATGTGTTTCCCAATCCACAAGTAATAATTACAAGGGCTTAGGATGATTTTTTTTAATAAAATATTGTGGCAAAATATAACAATTTTATATAATTTTTTGAATATAACAGATTGCAAAAGTAAATGTGGAGATCAAAAGAAAAAATACCAAGTCATAGATTAACACAAATGAGACAAAATAGCAATCTCTTTATTTCATTCCAAGAATCAAAAGTATCCTTCTCTTACAAAAATCCATGTGGAGGGCATGGACCAAGGTCAAACTTAGAAATCCCCGATGAAAACCATACAAAAGGACTCTGACAAGAAGTAAAAACTGAACTTTAAAATATGGATCAGCTTGCCACAGGTTGTTGCCCACTTGAATCTACACAATATCCTTTATCAATCATGAAACTCAATTCATAAACAGACAAGTCTACACAGACTATCAAAGATAGATCAACACCTCTGAAACAAGCATCTGAATGATATGGTTCAGCTTTGAACCTTGTTGTCTACAATAGGAAACTGTTGTCAAAAAGAGAATTAGGCATTTAATAAATTTAAGAATGAATGAAAACTGAACTATCTCAATAAAACTCAAGAGAAAACCTTAGTATTCTTTCTCCTTCTATTCTTCCTTCTCATTTGGATTTTATGCATTCCAAATTAGTTGAAGTAGTTCAACTACCTCATTTAGTTAAGTTAACTAAAACTTAACTAATATTTAGTTTAGGGGAAGAAATAACAATAATAATAACTAAGGGTCTTTTTATTAAATAATAACTAGTAGGTGGGACCCCTTGTGACTCCCTTTTATTTCTTAACAAAAATAAACATAATTAGACAATCAATCATACACATGCCTCCTTATGGCTCCCATAATTATTTCCACAATTTGAAATTTAAATATCAGAGATATTTCAAATTATATCGAAACATGTAAATATCCACAATATCCAAAAATAGTTTGTTGTCAAAAACTTTCAGCGGTCCATTGTCCTCAACAAATCAATTGTAAACACATAACCAAAAACCATATTTGCCACTTTGAGAGGCAATTCTTTCTTTGTTTTCATTGTCCCCTTTGGACTTCCCTGAATCATCCTTAGGTTGGGTGGGACCTTGAGGCTTGATCTCACTAATGACATGGGAGCAATCATCCCTCAAGTTCATACGGGAGGATACTGACTTGGCTGAGTCACTTGAAGGGGAGGAGGGAGAAGTAACATCTTTTCCTTTGTCATGCACATGGTGAGCCTCGGTTTTGAGTCATTTTATTGCATGGGAGGACTGTATAGGTGAGTGTGTAGGGGAAATTTGAGCAATTGGTATTATAGGTGGAGGAGAAGGAGGTAATGACAAATTTGGCCAACCACGATGGTGGGAGACTCTTGGGTGAACAATCTCCTACCATCAATCATTCTTTGGAACTTCAGGTTGCAAAGATACATGGGGAAGCACAGGGATACAAGGAACATTTTAGGGCTCGAAGGAAGGCTTCTCTGGTCTAGGATGGACTATCCCTTCCCCAATCCAATTGAAAAATCCAACTTGAAAGAGTTGGTTTAACTCTTGAGGATCGGCATCGAAATGTATTGAGAATTTGGGCCTTCTAGGCCCTATCTTCTAGTTTCCTCTACCCCTATTGTTTCATCCATGACTTCCTTTGTTGAAGAATTTCATCCTATATGAAGCAATTATTAACAACTAGCTATTAACAGACCATACATAAAATTATCTTAATATGAAACAAAGTTTGGCTCAACAATTAACATCAAACCCATGCAATCCAATCCATAAAATTTATTTAATAATTGTCACATGAGCAGGGGTGAAATAGGGTTCATGGGATATCTGGGGAGATTGTAATGAGCGAAAAAGTGATATCATGACAGGGAGTAAGAACACAATTACTGCTCGACAATTCATTAAATAACTAACTGTGCAAACAATACCAAAACATATCAGTTGTCATCTATCTCTATGTCATTTTTTATCACTGTCATACAAAGTTTTAATTTAATTTTAGTGAACAAGGCGTGCAAAATGAATTTGGGATCATGAGGGGATTTATAATGAGCGAAAAAGTGAGAAAATGAGAGGGAATTATACGGATATTGTTCATAAAATAAATTAAATCAATCAACTATCATAACTCTTTTTCAAATTCAATCCAAAAAGCATCCACTTCCAAGACCAAAAACATTAATTGTTCCTCAATTGCATATAGATTGCTTGTTGTCTTCAATAAAACGATTTAATTTCCCAGAAATATTTAATCTATACCAATCTGTGCATTCTATATAATGACTATGCAAACATTTACAATTCCACAGTACTGCATGCTCTAATGTCGATCTCTTCTTTTAAAAACAACCATAATATGCACAATGATCATTTTCTATATCCAATATCCATCCCTGGCAATCAAATAATAATAGACCCAGGATTAACAATAAATAATCAATTGTCATCAAACAAAAATCAGGCCTGATTTAATCACACACGGGTTTCTTTTTAAATCTGGACAGAACCAAAGAACGTTTAATGAATCTATCATACACATAGGTCTTCGACAATGTAATTGACATAATCTTGATTCGACAACAACAGCCAACCCAAAATATGTCGCCATGAGCTTGATATCCATGCGCATTAACATACTTCCTTTTAAAACAATCATAATCTGCATGGTGATTCCCATAAGATGTATGAAGAAAACATAACCATATTGACACACATGTATCTCTTTTAAACTTTGACAGAATCATGATCGTGCTTGGTGAATCAATCACTCGCACATGTGCCTTCAAAACTTTAAATGTAATCATGATCATGCTAGGATTTAAGACAATAAGAAAAACCATAATCGACTAGAAGGAAATCTCTCAGGCTGTAGGTAACCATACTTTTCTTCTTATTCAAACAAATTCATCACAGAGAGGAAACACAGATATTCGAACAAGAGACGGTCTTTGAGGTGAGAGATATTGTGCCTTTATAATTAGCACAATCATTAAACTGGTAACCCAAAATCTTGGCAGACCCCAGAAGGTGCCCGAGGAAGGTAGAAGCAAGTCAGACTCCAAGTCAAGCTCTTTAGAATTTAAAAGCATACAGGTAACAAAAGTCTGCTTGACTTTAGAAAACATGGAGAGCTCATAATATTCTACATCCTCAAGAATTTACCACCGAGAAGCAACCACAGGTAACGAATATAATCTTGGAAGAACAGAGAGCCATGCTCTTTTAAAACACCACAGTCTTTCAACTTATAACCCCAAGATCTTGACAGAAACATAAGAGAATTCCCGAGTGGAAATAAGGAAATTCAATCTCAACAACCCAGGCACACACAAATGCCTCTAAAACTTTATTGTAGAGAGGAAACAAGGGTTAATTTAAACAATGAAGGATACTCGAAAACAGAAAGAGACCATGTCTCTTTCCAACACCCAGGAGGTCGATAACTTTCGAAAAACAATTGACAGTGAGGCTTCACAACATAACAGTCAGTCATTATAGCATAGATGAGAGGAGTGGGTGTGAAAACTCTCGTGAAAAGAATGTCAGAGCACAACTCGTATCCATTCAATACATACACAAGCTCTATTAAACATTCTAGGCAAAACAAGGTTAGATTATGGTAAGCTTCCGGTGAAATGACAATAAAGAACGATTCATACAACAATAGCTCAGGTCTTAGCCAAAAATAACCACACCATTGTCGACAGTTGCATTGCAACTTGGATAAGGAATCACAACAACGACCGAGAGGAAAAAAGGGATGACAACAATTGATACCCAAACTAGTGGTTAAAACCGGTCAACAACAAAACTCATAGCTTGTTGCACCACTGTTACCATTTTTCACAGAGAATCATTATAAAAAACCAAGATGACCGAGTCAATAACCAATGCATAGACTTTACAATCAATAACACCCATTACTTCGCTTTAAAATGCCAACATTTCGCGGTAATCACAGAGAACCCATAACACAATATTGGCACTCATTCGAATACTCAAGAAAACAAAGAACCCATGCAACCGTGAGCCACCATTTGATTCATAATATAGAGAGTCCACCATGGATGGAAAGAAAAGAGCCATACCTATAAAAAAATCACTTCAATGATGAGTTGGTTTGAGTTTTCCCCTTCCAAACCTGAAATCACGGAGCTTCCACAACCAATAGAGAAACATTGCAACTATGTTAGGGTGACGAGCTCGAGGGTGGTTTGGAGTGATGTGCAGTAAATGCATGTTGCTTCCTCACCTGGACCTATGCAATTCCATGTATGAGACATCCCTTTAACGTAACATCCACCATTAAAATCAAACCATATCCAATCTATAATTCAACGTCATATCCTTTGTATAGATTCGATGTCATATCTATTGTATATTGCGCCACCTGAAACATATCATAACTATATGTTAACCTTATGCCAGAACTTCAACAATAATCATATGTTAACATTACCATATGTGCCTCCATATAACTCTTTAACAAAGCGAATAGTATAACAACTAGGTCCACCATTTCACATTTGTCACAAGGTTTATATGTAATCTTTTTTTCATGGCTCTAGAACTTATACATAGTTTTTCCTTTTGTTTTGATCAAGCTCCCATTTTATTATCTTTTGCATAAATCATATATGGATTATTAATCAATGTTATAACATAACATAGCACCTGTAAACAACATAATCCTCATACCCATGGCACTTCCTTGTATCGCAAGTAAATATCAATAGCATTTAGCAAGAATGCATCAACCACCCATTTGTCACATCAAATGAAACCAGGACTGCATGATCAAATGTATAGGACTGTGTAGGAAACATCATAACAGCAG
>ML816096.1:132976-151479 GCA_009831015.1 Picea engelmannii | reverse complement strand
AAAAACTTAGGATAAGTGCATATCGTGGGTTTTCCCAAGCTTTTCCATGTTTCTATCACCAAGGGGTTAGAAATCAAACCTTTTAAACCTCAAGACATGGTTCAACATTGATCATCGAGATGGTTTTATTGAAATAAATCAAACTACCCTATGTTCTAACCTAATTAACTATGACAATTAGCCCATATTAAACTGTTGGACTAAGAAATTACTCTATCCCGGCGCTATCTGACCAAGATTAGGCAATTTAGTCAGATTTATTCACTAACTAACCTAGATCAGTTGGCTAAGATTAAACAGTTTAGCTAAGCTTATTCACTACTCCTATCAACATCAATTTAAAAGAACTTGGCCATGCTTGAAAGGTATGGACCAAGCCATCGTTATTGCATGGGGCTCTATTGAATTTATTTTATGCTCTCTTTTATTCTTTTTCTTTCTTTTTCCTCAAATTATTTGCAGAATGAAAAATCATTTGACAAACAAAAACACTAAAGAGATAACATTTCAGTCACCAGTTGATCCTATAAATTATATGGTTATAACACCTTCCAATCCTTGACTTCTTTGAGGACTTGTTCGAGTTTTTACTAAAGTTGCACTGTGTTATCATCTCTAGGCCCAAAACTCATAGTATTGAAGGAGATGGACCTATTCATTTTTATATCTATGATTTCATAATATAGGGACTTGATCTTCTCATTGGCCTAATCTAGCGCCATGATTATTTATGTTTCCTTGGATTTATCAGTTTCCAAAGAGACTACCTTTTCTTCCAAGGATTGGTTATTTTCATTAAGGAAAACATTTTATTTTATCATGTAATCAACTTGACCAATCAATTTCTACATTTATTCTACCATCTGTTGATTTAAAGGGAAGATTGGTGCTACCTAACTTCTCTCCATTGCTTTAATCATGTCTTCCTTTTTATTATGGAGGAAAAAAACTTTAGTATATTCATGTGAATCCCTCCCTAAGGATTTTACATTAGCAATCAAAAAATGATTTTGGGTCATAGTGGACTCACTTTTTCTTGAAGGCCTTATTGGAATGGGCATCTCTTACATACTTATCATACACCATATTGTTGGAGCTTTTGGCCATCCAAATATCATCAAAAAGGGACAAGTCAATGGTTTCAAACACAACTTTGGCAATCCTCGAATCTCGAGGCCCCATTTCCAAATATGGATTCTTAACTAGAGGCTCAATAATAGTTGTTGTTTATTGCTCCATCTTATTGCTATAGATAGGGATGATTCTAGGTTGGGTAATATGATAACAAGTCTCTAGGGAATCTAGTGCATATTTATTGATATTCTTCTTTTACTTTTCTTTCCTAACTATCCTAAATGGGTCACAAGAGTCCAAGGTTGAACAATATGAAACCATGGAGATAGCTAACTAGTTGCATGGGAGGTGATAACACTGGGTATCAAAGAAATTGTTGGATTTAGGGTACACCTTTTTGGTGTTGATAGTAGAGAAAAACATGCCAACAATAATGGAGGATGCTCGATGGTGAGTCCCAATCAGAATCACTCTCATTTTGGGTAGGTTTTCCCGGTTGGGTTTCCAGGGTAAATCTTGGTGTATATGTGTGATTGCAATTGCTTTCTTTTATATGTTGATAATTTGTGTGTGCATTGCATTATTGTAGAAGGTTTAAAACTTACAAATGTGGCATGTGATTTGAGATAAATTTGCAGATATCATCAACAAGAGAGGATAGAAATAGCAACTACATAACCATTTTTGTTTTCACAAAGGTGTGAAAAATTCTAAAATTGGAGGTGATGATGTGCCTCTCCATTGTAGCATTCATGAGGCCCGCTTTTGAGATATTTTGACCATATTTTTAATCTATAAACCTTTCTTGACAATTATTAGTATAATTATATGGGTTCTGTATAATTGATTGATTATGAAAAGAGTTGAATGAGTGTGTATGTGTAGTGTCCTATTTTAGCTATGATTTTCATGATTTTATGAATGTTTATAGCTACATTCACCCATGCTCCAATTAGGTCAAATAAATAAGGGGTCATACTCTAGAATTGTATGAGAAGAAAGAGGGATTGTGTCCGCTCATCCACCTCCAAAGGATTTCCAAGCCTTCAATCACCTAAGGCACCAAATATAGCATGATCCATTCAAATTTATGACTAAGAGAAGACAATGTAAAAAGGGATTTGATCCCTAGAACATAGGTTCTTGATTATAGGGATCATGGAGACACAAGCCCTTTAATCGAGGATTGATTGAAGGGGTGATTGATGCAATATTTTAGTATAAGTGGGAGCTAGGGGAGAGGCCTAGGGTGTTATTCATTTTTTTTAGCATAAGGAACACTTAGAGAGATGAATAATTCAAACTCCTTTGAGATGTATTGCTGTTATGAACTAGTATGCTAATGAAAATTGTGTACTTTCATATTTTATCTCTTTGGTAGTATTTTAGGTTCCCTATAGAAGAATTTAGTAAGGCCCACTCAATATTGGACAAGTAACCTTTGTATTGTTGTCTCGTTCCTTTGATTTTAGTTATGTTTTTTCCATCCTTCTCACATTTCATGTTAGGCATCAATTTCTACACTTAGTCTTTATTTTCTGTAACATATTCCAACATGTTATTTCAAGTGGTTTCATGGTATTTTGTCATTTATTTGTTGAAATTATGTTTATACTAAGTGGGGGGGTGAATCAATATAAGATACTTTTTACTTTATTTAACCATTCATCAATCATTCATTAGTTGGGAAACAATAATCACATATAAACTCAAATCAAAATACATAGAGTTTAACATGGAAACCCGATCGGGAGAAAACCATAAAACTTAACTTTATAAATTCTTGTAGGCACCAACCTACTAGAGACACCAATCTCATTAACTAAGCACCAACTCAACAATTTGTAGGCACCAACCTACTACAACCACTAATATCCTCAATTGAGCACCAACCCAGTGGCACCTGTAGGCACCAACCTACTGTTACAATATTTGTAGGAACCAACCTGTTGGAGACACCAATCCCCTCAGTTGAGCACCAAATCAATAAGACTTGTATAGAAACTAATCCAAGATATTCATACACAAAGTACTACTGACTTCACTTACATGCTTCATACTTTAGACATGTATTCAAACCCTAGTCACATTTAGCCTTCATTTCCTATCAAGCCTCATAGCATCATTCCCAGAATATGATCCCATACTGTAGCATCACAACTTTGAAGCAACTCACGTTGCAACATCACATGCCTTTAGTCCTTCATAGTGCACCTTAAGAACAATAAAACCCAAGAAAACTCCTCATACTTCTCTTCCACATCTTTAGATCCCAAAAATACACCCTTGCTCCTTTAGCGCACCTAAGATCTCTTCTTCACACCTCATAATTGATCTCTTTATTTGATATTATTGAAATTCACAAATCTATATTGTATTTATAGTATTTATGTCCTCACATTCAGGGCCAACTTGTAAATATTGGTTCATTCAACCTAAATTTTCTCGCTAGGTTGTATGACGAAAAAACTCATATCTCCTCATTCCTAAGGAGTTAGAGGGAATGCCATATACCATTGGAAAGGTATCAAAATAATATTTCCAACCATATAACATATGCTCCCATTTGAGATAACTATATAGGATAAAAATTCCTTCAAATATAGAGTATAAAAACTAAGCATCAAAAATCCAAAAACAATATTTCCAACAATCTTTGTCTTGCAATATTTATATTGGACATCCATAGTCTGTTGATATTATGGTAGTTGCAGGAGGTATTAACCTCCATGTGTAACCTTTGGCTAGAATAGAATATTCTAGAAGAAAGAGAAACCCTATACATATGTGTAGAAACCCTAGAAGACAAGTCATCTCAGTAAAATAAATAATATTAAAGTATTAGATTCTAAAAGGACAAGTCGGCCTAGACAAGTGACAAGAACCACTATAAATAAGAGACGATCTATCTCATTTGTACACACACACTTCACAGACTCTTTTAGTCAAGTTTGGCATAAGTTTGGAGTTTCAGTTGCAAGGATTGAAGGTGGATCTTCTGGCATGGTTCTTGGTCTCTCTCTCTAGATCCATCTAGCCTAAGAAGTGCGACCTATCCTCTAGTATCTCTTGGTGGTTTTCTTTGTGATATTTCCTTGTGATATTCTTAGTAAGTGCAACTGCAACTACAACTGCTGCAGCTGATTATTGTTCTTGTTTTGTGGCTTTTGGGACTTTATGTTTGGCGAGCTATCTTTGGAGAAAGATGAGCTGTCTTGGTTATCTATTGGTTATAGTGTTGCTTCTAGAATCATTCTATGTAGAAAAGGTTATGGTGCTTGGGGGTGGCTTCATGCCTATGGTTGGGTGACAATAGTGATATTTTCTATGGTAAAATGAGCACATAGAATATTTTAACAGGTTATGGGCCCACACCACCTTGAGTACATTCTAACCACTGGAAGGTAGTGTGGCAGTTCTTTGTTAAGCTCGTTGTGGCACCAGTTGCAGTTGCAACAAGGGTTTCTGATTGTGTAGTTGCAACAAAACCTAATCCAACTCTTTGGGCACCTTAAGTGAAGCGTTGGACCTAATTTATGGATATTCTAGTGTGCCTTAGCCTAGTGCACCTATTGGTACTCTCAACAAGCAAAAACATCAAGTTTGAGTTTTTGGTCAAAGTCAAAGTCAAAGGTTGAATTTTGGTCAAAATTGATTTTGTGGTTAAAGTTGAAATTTCAAAGTTTCTAGCTTGTTCTAATCATTAAACCCTTTTGATTCAGTTTCTAACCTCTTCTTGACAAGATGGTGTCTAGTTTCAGATTAGAAGACAAGTTGAATGATGTTGCAAATTTCAAAGGTATGCACTTGTATATGCTTTTTATGTTATATCATCTAAAAAAACATGAGTGTACTTTGTAGGGAATGTACAAGAAACATTTTCCAAGCAATGATATTAGATTCAATACATTCAGAGGAACAAGTAGTTGAGGCTCCAGGTTCCAGGTTTGATTGATCAAATTGTTAAGTTTCAATTTGCACAATTCAAGTTTGATAGTTACTAGAGTACAAGTAAATACTATAGTTGAGACAATAATCTTTGAAGGGTTCTACTACTGCTAGGAATACTTGGTTGTATGTAAGCACTATTGTTATAGATGCTTATTGTACTTGTTTGCAAAATTAACTAACATCTCCTCTAGGAGATATTTCTTGTTCCTAGGTAGGTCACATTGGTAATTCTATGATCCATGTTACCATAGATATGTTCTTATGAAAATGTTATTGGAAATATTTTTTCTCTTGTTGTTCTTGTTATGGGAAGGTCACAGGTGATATATTTGAGAAGGAGCTAGAGTGATAGTTACAAACATGGAGCAGATGACTCCATCAAGTTGTGAGACAGGTGATCTCACCAAGTACCAATTCTAAAGGAATTTATGATGGAAGAATATCAATCCATCATGAAAAATGATGTATGGAAAATAATACCTAGACCTGAAGAAAAGTCTGTAAATGAGTTTACAAGATAAAGCATGCAATAGATGGGAGTATCAATAAATAAAAGGCAATAGGGTTCTCTCAGCATGAGGGAGAATACTATGATGAGATGCTTTCTCCAGTTTCCAGATACACCTCTATTACAACCATCATATCTATTGTAGCATCCATGGGTTTCACATAAAATGGATGTAAAGACCGCTTTGTTCAATGGAGTAATTGAGTATACATAGAGAAAACTCAAGGTTTTGGGGTACACCTGAGAGAAACCCATGTATGAAGAAGGCCTTGTATGGACTCAAGAAAGCTCTAAGAGCTTGGTGCAAAGCCTCTCATTATTCAGTGTAAGAGGGAGTTAGCCTTTGAATTCGATATGAAGGATATTGGTATCATGCATTATTATTTGGGACTAGAAGTATAACAAAAGCGTGGTGGAATCTTCCTATGGAAATGGAAGTATGTTGTAAATATTCTTCAAAAGTTTGGGATGATGGATTGCAAATCCATGGAAACTCACATCGTGAAATATATGAGGAAGTTGAGAGACTCTGATTTTGATCCAGTAGACTCGTCCCTGTACTGGCAGTTGATTGGCTCATTAATGTATTTGGTGAATACCCGATCGTACATTTCCTTTGTTGTGAACACATTGAACCAGTTCTAGGTGGAACCTAGACATGAGCATTGAATAGTTGCAAAGCATATTTTGAGATATCTTCGTGGGACGCTAAACTATGGTTTGAGATATGCCTTAAATAGTGATGTACAAGTTCATGGATTTATTGATTCAGATTTGGCATGGAGTGCAAATGAAAGAAAGAGTACTTCTAGAATATGTTTCAGTTTGGGATTTGCTATGTTATCATGGGATAGCAGGAAACAAAAGTTTGTTGCACTCAACACTGCATAAGCAAAGTATACTGCATCTTGTGATTCTTGTTTATAAGCATTATGGCTCTGTAAATTGGTTTCTGGATTATTTGATCAGGTGTTGGTTTCGACTGTGATATATTGTGATAATCAGAGCTGTGTGAAGCTCTCAGAGAACCCAGTGTTCCATGACAGGTCAAATCGCATTGAGATCAAATACTACTTTCTCCATGATAAAGTCCAAAGGGGAGAAGTGATTCTCCAGTATATCTCCAATGATGAGAAGATAATTGATATTTTGAAGAAGCCTTTGTCCAAGATAAAGTTTGCATACTTAAGGGACAAGCTGAGACTTGTGTAGATTTATCCCTTGGTTGAGAGGGAGGATATGAATTCCTCGGTTGGGAGGGAGTGTTGATATGTGGCATCATGGACTGTGAGTGAGATGCAGATATGTATCATGATAGTACAACTTAGATATGGTCATACAACTTAGAGATGATTCTTGCATCATGCTAGTTATGATCATGCTAGTACATCTTATATATGATACAAATGGTTGGAGTTGTGGATGATATAGTGGTCTGAGGTGCATCATGCTAGTAAAACTTAGAGGTGGACATACAACTTGGATATGATGTATTGACATCATGCTAGATATGTTCATGCTAGTACAAGTTAGAGACGATGCTTGTGAGTCACATCATGCTAGATATGGCCATGCTAGTACAACTTAGAGGTGGACATGCAACTTAGATATGATGTATTGACATCATGTTAGATATGTTCATGCTAGTACATCATAGAGACGACCATACATCTTAGAGGTGATGCAGATGGCTCATGTCATGCTAGTTATGATCATGATAGTACATCTTAGATATGGCATACAACTTAGATATGATGCATTGGCATCATGCTAGATATGCTCATTCTAGTACATCTTAGAGATGATCATACAACTTAGAGGTGATACAGAGAGGCATTGGTCTACATCATGCGAGTACATCTTAGATATGGCATACAACTTAGATATGATGCACCTACATCATGCTCATTATGTTCATGCTAGTATGGCTTAGAGATGATGTAGATGATACTCCATATCATGCCAGTACAATATAGATATGATGCATTCACATCATGTTAGTATGGATTAGAGGTGATGTAGCTGATGACATCATTGATGCAGGATGATATCTGATAATATGATTTGATTTTTTTGGAGACTGTATGTCTCTGGAAAATAGTTGTATTCTACTGTGGTGGATGTGCTTCACTAGTAGTGATTGTGTGTCACTGGTTAGTATTTGTGTGCTACTAGGAGTGGTTGTGTACCACTGGACAATAGTTGTGTACTACTATGGATCGACAATGTTGTAATATATTGGATGGAATTGTAGTAACTGTGTATTACTACTGGATTTCCATAGAGATTATCAGTAGTTTTGAAGGTGTTTCCTAGGATGGTGTGCCAACCAATGGAGGTGATTTCCAGCTAGATGGATAGTGATAAGATGCAGAGACATTGATCTACATCATGTAAGTACATATTAGAGATGGTGCATTGACACCATGATAGTACATATTAGAGATGATGTAGATGGTACTCCACATCATGCTAGATGTGATCATGCTAGTACATCTTAGATATTATGTAGCGTACCATGAAATTAGATATGAGCATACAACTTAGAGATGATGTCATGGAGAGGATGGTTCTTGGAGCCATTGAGGACATTTAACATATGTTGATACAATAATTTTTCTAGGACGTATCTATGGATTAGAAGAATGGTCCTTGTATCATTCTACTGAGTGAGTGACTTATTCAACATCATGCCTGATTACTTAGATGGAGTATGGACTCGAGAGATGATGCAGTTGATGCTATCGGATGACACTTATATTGGTGATGTTACTCGTGAGTTGATCTATGTGATCCTAATATAGCTTGTGTGGCTATGATGATGCTACTTGTTAATACCTCCCTAGCTAGGAGGGAGTGTTGATATTATGGTAGTTTTGGAGGTATTAACCTCCATGTGTAACCTTTGGCTAGAATAAAATATTTCAGAAGCAAGAGAAACCCTAAACATATGTTTAGAAACACTAGAAGACAAGTCGACTCAGTAAAATAATTAATATTAAAGTATTAGATTATAAAAGAATAAGTCAGCCCATAAAAGTGACAATAACCACTATAAATAAGATATTATCTAGCTCATTTGTACACACACACTTCACACACTCTCTCAGTCAAGTCTGGCGCAAGTTTGGAGTTGCAGCTGCAAGGATGGAAGGTGGATCTTCTGGGATGGTTCTTGGTCTCTCTCTCTAGCGCCATCTATCCTAAGATGTGTGACATATCCTCTAGTATATTTTGGTAGTGTTATTGGTAATATTTCTTGGTGGTATTCTTGGTAAGTGAAACTACAACTGCAACTGCTGCAGTGGAGTATCATTCTTGTTCTGTGGCTCTGGGAATTTCTTTTTGGTGAGATATCGTTGGAGAAAGATGAGCTCTCTTGGTTATCTATTGGTTCTAGTGTTGCTTCCAGAATCATTCTATCTAGAAAAAATTATGGTGCTCGGGGTTGGCTGTGTGCCTATGGTTGGATGACAATAATGATATTTTCTATGGTAAAATGAGCATATCGAATATTTTAACATAGTCTCCCCCTGTCTTTGACATGAATGAAAAAAATATTTATAACATTATTAAGGAGGCTCTATTAACCTTACATTGCATCATTTTTGTATAAGGTTACTTCAAGAAGGATTGGATTTGTTTTATCATGCTTTAATTCAATTTTACGGTGGGGTAAATTGTTTTAGGGATAAATTTGTTTTTAGTAGATTAAACTAGGTAGATTCAATTATGTTTTTAGTAAGTTTATTTCTATACTTTGGTTCAACAACTTAAACCTATATCACTTGTATTTTCATACTTTAATTATAGGTTTCCTTGTTGTCAATATAAGTAGAATAAGTCCTTTGGTTCACATGGTCTTATCAATTATGTTTTGCAACTTTCCTTCAATTAAATTGCATATTTCCTTTATGTAATGTTGAATTACTTGTTAGTCATTTCATTTGTTGAATTAACCCTTGCAATCCTAGGACGAACATGTCTCCTCCTTCTTACATAGGTGCATGTATTAATTTTTCACATATAGTGCACAATACCTCTTAAGTTTATATGAACCTTGGGTTGACAATCTAAAGTAAGCAATTGGGGAAGTTCAAAATTGTTGTTGTAATTATTTGGCCCGTCAAATGCTTAAGTGGGTTCACTAGGTCCCTTGTCTCCAACCCTTTGTTGTTAATTTGACTCATTTTGACCCCTTGGGGAACATATTTGGGGCATTCTCTAAGTTCATGGGTTTAGTTGGGGGTGAAAACCCCTCAACCTAAGTCCATGGTCACTTATAATGCCTTAAAATAGGTCCATAGCCACCCAAACCCATTTGGGACTTGATATTTACAAAGTAAACTTCAGTCAAACCACTTAAATATTCTTGATCTATTGGCAGTAACCATAACACATATTCATTTTCAATACTATGACTGCCAATCTAAAAGTTGTGTAATAGAGGATACTTTTGTTCTTAAAAATCTACAGTGTTATAGAAATTTTTCCACACCCTATGCATCATGCTTTGGTGGCCTACACTTTCCCTCTACAGACTCAGCTTCCCAATTTTTCTCAGTTAAAAGTCAAAAATTCAAAATTTTGTACATATACGTGGGCTACAATTATACAACTTGTGTATACACAGGTTGCTCGATTACAACTCGTGTACATCGGGTTTTGTGCTCAAAATTAAAATATTTTTGATTTTCCATGCCAAGTCATGGGATACATGATCCTTGGCCTTTCATATGCTAGAAACACTCTGATTAGACCCTTCATTTCCCTTTGGAGGCTATAAATTGAGCCATATACAAGTCTTGAAAAGAGAAGAAAAAGTTGAGAGCAAGTACACTCTAGAGAAATTTTTCCTCATATTATATCGTTGAGTCTGCATCCCTTAGTCCTTTAAGTCAAAACTCTCCTTATGTTCATCCCCCAATATATTCCTATCCTGTGAAGGAGGAACCCAATTACTCCTAGAACTTGCGAGCTTTCCTTGTGGAGGATTGAAGTGGTGAAGGCCCAAATGGAGGGACTTAGTTTCTCAGTTTCGACGAGTCGTTGATACAGGAGGTTGTCACCCATGTACTCCTATTGAATATATTAATATATATACTCTTTTCTCATCTAATTATATGTTGCAAACGTTTATATTATTTTCCATGGGTAAATTTATTATACATGTTAATGGATTATGCTAGTTTACATGATAACATTTCATACATTTTCCGTATGCTTGTGTATCTTGGATGTTGAGGACAAATTGTACGTATTAGGCATTGTATTGTGAGCTCAATGGTGGTCTCCTATGAACGTTCAGAAGAGGTAGTCTCCTAGCCATTCTTTTGTTTACATTTCCATTTATTTAGCATACTTGATATTTGAGTTGATTTTTGGGTGTCGTTCCTTCTGTTGTGGTCCTACCCCAAACCATAGAGATTTATTCCTTGTAACATACAGTAAAATTATAAACAAACCCATAGAATGGATCCCAAAGGTGCAATATGGTAGTTATTTATGACTCGGGTACCCTAATAGCTAATCCAAAATTCTCTTATGACTTGAGGTCACTCCTTTGTCTATATATACATTTCTCTTCTACTTTGTAGGTCTCTTCCACTCATTTGATGTTGAATCTTTTATCTTTGGAAAAAACCTAATATCTAGCTAAACACTTGGGTTAGTTGTTGATATCCTTCCTCAAGACCCTAGGGTTACTTCCACCTCTCACCTATAATTCCTCTACACAGACTCCTTTGTCTAGTGTGATTCCAATATTGCAAGTTTGATTGACTCATCCTAGGGCATGTTCCATGGAATATCTCCACTCATACCTTGGAGGTTTGAACCCTAAGACCTCAAGGGAAGTTCCATCACAACTAGGGAAAGGGAGGTATCATCCCCTCTAAGGGAACTAGGTATATATTTTCCGCATGCTTCATTGATTTATCTTTATAGTAGTAAATCTATTGCTTATTTTTTATATTTCATATATATTTTTGCAACAAAGATCATGGAAAGTCCTATATTGTATGAATTTGGAGCTGAGTGTGTAGGTCATATTGGGATATGGATCACTCTTGGAATATTTCCATGAATCTCCACTTTATCTCAATGAGCTTCAACTTCTACAACAACTAATTACATGTGAATCCTCTTCCTTTTCCTCCTTCCATTTCTAACATTAGTGTTTCTAGCTCACTGAAGGAATTACATATTAAGTAACCCTAGTTAGTTGGCTTGTTTTTCTTTTCCAATTTTCTTGTAAAATCTAATCTTAAATCTAATTTCACCACGCCAATAACCTACAACCATAGGTCATATTAACAATATCTTAAGATCCTGATTAATCTAGTGGTTTTCCCTCTCATTTTTATATATTTTTTTTCCTACCATAGGGTTTCTCGATCTATCCCTAAAGTCGGATGGCAACTCCACTCTCCTCTCTTCCCATTTTAGTAGTGTGGGTGAGCTTGGATGGTATTCCATCCCTACACTCATATTATGTGTGGTAATACAAATGTGTTCATTTTCTATAAAGTTCATTAACTAGAGAAATTTGTTATCACAACACATTGACACATGTTAAGAGATGAAACAAGGATACATGCATAATGTTGTTTATGAACACAGATTTCATATTCCATGTGTACTATAATTATCAATAAAGGTTTCAAAATCAAGGAAAGAGGAGAGGGACATATCTAAAACAAATAGGAATAAGATTACAATTAATTATAATCAAATACATTGGTTGCTTGGTAGTAACATGTCCTTCTTGCATGCGCATCCCTTCTTGGGAATTTTCTAGATATTGAACATGCCTCAGGGTGATTTCATAGGATAAATTTATCAAGGAAGACATGATCTTTGATTTCTTTTCAAGAATTGTGATTTGGCCATTACATCATCAACCTTCCATTTTTTGGTGTTTTTGATAATCATAGGACTCTCGTGCATTGTGTTTTGTAAGGAATATTTCCACGAATCACTCAAGAAAGAGTTTATATCTTTCCCATCTCTCCTCATGATATTTATTATAGTATTTATGTTTTGATTTTCTTTTGGTTTTAAGGTTGAACAAGAGAGTTGTGCCATTTTATTTTGTTATCAAAAAATTGATTTTATTAAATATAAACATGGCGAGTGTCAATTATCATGTAGACATGAGATTAATAAGAATGAAATTGTGTTAATGGCTATAGTCATATCATAATTATTATACTTGTTCACTTCTGTCTATTTAGAAAAACAATCTATTATACTTATTTTGTTTCACTGTAGGAGGTAACTATGGAAGTTACTAAAGTTGTGCTTATTTTTCAATTAGGATGATCTTGAGCACTACAACATCTAGTGAATATTGTTTCTTCATATTGCTAGGAATTGCCCTAAAACTTGTATCTATAAAAATCAATAGCAACCAATTTATTTAATAAAATAAATGTTTTCCGAAATAATACTAATAGATATAACAAATCAATTCTAATTATAGTGGCAATAGGTAAACCAAATTTTATATTAACTATGGTTTATTGTCTTTTTCATAATAAAAGTCATGACCTACTTGAAACGAGGTTTGACTTGATATGTTTTCATCCCATAAATATTGTCATGATGACATACACGATCCCATAAGAAACGAAAGATTGAGCAAGGGATTGTTATGCAATTATGTAGATGAGCATATTAATGCTCCAATAAGATGATAATGTAATGTTTTCTTTGATAATTATGGCTATATTTTCAGATATTTCACATCTTGTAAACATTGTTATTAATTGTTGTATTAGTAATGTTTTCATTTCATTGAATTCGAACTTAGTTTCCCATAACCTAGTAATAAAACTAAATTTCAACTCAATTTTCTAGTGAGATGTTGTAAACAAAATATACATGTCTAACATAACATGTCTAGTAATATGAAGAATATGTTGAACTTATGCTTATACTGAGGGGGGGTGAATCAGTATAAGATATTTTTTACTTTATTTAACCATCCAACAATCATTCATTATCTAAGAAACAATAATCACATATAAACTCAAATCACAATGCACAAATTTTAACATGGAAACCCAATTGGGAGAAAACCATAAAACTTGTCTTTATAAATGTTTGTAGGCACCAACCTACTAGAGACACCAATATCCTTAATTGAGCACCAACTCAGCAAGATATAGGACCAACCTACTTGAGACACCAATCTCCTCAACTAATCACCAACTCAACAAGATATTGTGTATTCACCAACCTACTGTTTAGACACCAATCAACTCAATTGAGCACCAACTCAATAAGACCTATATAGACACCAACATAAGATCATCATACACATAGTACCTCTAACTTCACTTGCATGCTTCATACCACAAACAAACCTTCAAACCCTTATCACATTTAGCATTCATTCCCTGGCAATCCTCATAACATCATTTCCAAAATATGATCCTAGACTGTAGCATCACAACTAAAAAAAACACACTTTGTAGCATCACAAACCTTTAGTCCTTCATATCGCACCTTAAGAACAATAAAACCCCAAGAAAACACCTCAGACTTATATTGCACACCTTTATATCCCAAACAGACTTCCCAAGTCCTCTAGTGCACCTCAGATCTCTTCTGTGCACCTCAAACTTGATCTCTTGATTGGATGATATTCAAATGCGCACATCTATCCTGTATTTATAGTATGCATGTCCTCACTTTTAGGGCCCACCTAAATTTTCTATCTGGTTTGTTGGATGGAAAAATACATATCTCCCCATTCCTAATGAGTTAGAGGGAATGCCATATACCGTTGGAAAGGTATTTGAATGGTATTTCCAACCATATAACCTATTCTCCCATTTGAGATAGGTATATAGAGTAAAAATTCCATCAAATATAGGGTATCCAAATTGAGCATCAAAAATCCAAAACCAAATTTTCCAACAATCTACATATTTCAATCTTTATCTTGGACATTTGTAGTCTCCCCATGTCTTTGACATCAATGAAAAAAATATTTCCAAAAATCTCCCCCTTTGTTATTGATGTAAACCCTTAGTAAATTATGATACTTCCCTTGTCTGCAACTTTCCTTGTGTCTACAATTCTTCCTCTATCTACAACTTCTCCACCTTTGACATCAATGGAAAGGGTTTCTCCCCCTGAGCTTGTGTTTCCCTTTATTGATGAGATGAGAGAGATATCACTCCCATACAAAAAATTTCTCCTTTGAATTCATTGAGTATATATACATTTCTTAAGGTTTCATTTGCATTTTCCACTAATCTTCTTGAAGCTTCTTTCCTTATCTCACACCCTTTATAATGAAATGTGAGGTTGTAACCTTGATCACACATTTGACTGACACTTAAAATATTATGCTTGAATCCTTAAACATACAATACATTATGTTTCTTTGTATTTCCATTATTAAGACTAATAGTACCTTTTCCAACTATCCTTGCAGAAGCATTATCTCCAAAAGTAACACATCCTCCTTTGTCTTCCTTTAAGGTGAGAAAATTGGTCTGGTTCCTTATCACGTGTTTTGGACATCCACTGTCAATGCACCATTGGTTCCATTTATTTTGATCATAAAGTGCAAGTCCATATTCTTCCTTCTTTGGTTCTTCTTGATTCCTTTTCCACACCCTAGTGTATTCTTCTCTATGCTTGGTAAGAACACATTCTTCCTTGTTTTGTTTATGAGGTATGACTATGTTGCTTCTACAATAACGTGTTATTTTCCCATATTTATTTCACTTATATCATTCAGTGTTGTAATAAAGTAGAGGAGAAAATGGAATGTAGTTTCTATTAGCAAACCCATGAGAACTTCTGGTTCTGTTGCTCACATAATCATCCTTTGAGGTTTTGTAAGAATCTCTATTTCTATCTCCCATGTGATCACTTCTTGCATAATCTCTACAATATAGTGCTTTATGACCAAAATTATTGCAAGAAAAACAATAGCCAAGAAATATATTTTGGTACTGGTTTGTGCAAGGTCTTCTCGGTGGAATAACTCTTCTAAACTCATTCTTGTGGAAAGAACCGGAATTCTGCCTAGTCATCATTTCCTTTCCTACTATTTCTTTCATTGTTTATGGAGATTTTAAGAATATTGGAATAGATTTTAGGCTTTTCTTCATTTTCCTTTTTTGATGGCTTTGTGACCTTAGTGCTTGCATCTCCCTCGAGGATCTTTTGTTTTTCATTGTAGCCAAGACCTATTTTGATGAATGTTGACCTTTGGAATTTGAGGATCTAATTTAAAATTTCACTTCTCTTTTCAAACTTCAACTGAGCATTGGACTTCTTCGATTCCTCCTTTAATGAGACAACTTCAGAATCTAACATCTCATAGGTTTATTCCTTTTCTTTGAGCTAAATTTTCAATGCTTCTATCCATTTTTCTTCTTCTAGTTGAATCTCCAGGCTAATAATTATCTTCTCTTATTCTTCAAGATCATGATCCTTCTTTTCATGTTTCTACAATTTCTCCTTTCTCTTTATATTCTTTTTCCTAAGCCTGTCTATTTATTCTAAGGCACTAATGAGTTATTCTTCAATATCTTCTTCTTAATATGGATTTTCTTTATGATTATCTTCATTTTCGTCATCAGTAGGCTTTGTTTCCATGGTTATGGAGAGAGATTTTTCTTCATAATCACTATATTCCCTTTTTGTATATGGAAACTTAGTAGAAAAATATCCTATTCTACCATAATTAAAGCATTTTAAGGGTATCTCCTTTGTATTTTCTAGGTCCTCCTGTTAGTTTTCACACACATTGTGCTTCTTCTGTCCCTGATTCACAGATGGAAAAATCACCATATCTCTCTTCATAAATGTTTTGTATATTGTTCTGAATTTGTTTAGGTGATGTACACTTCATTACCTTGACAATCTTAGAATATGACAGGCCACTCAAGATGACATATATTGCTTTTGCATTGTTTTCACTTGACACCTTCCCAACTTCATTTATATAACCTATTGTGGCCAATTCCCAAATACCAAACCCAAGGGAATTCAAATAGACATTCTTCTTCTTAATATGGCTTTTCTTTATGATTATCTTCATTTTCTTCATCAACAAGATTTGTTTCCATGGTTATGGAGATATATTCTTCTTCATCATCATTATATTACCTTTCTGCATATGGACACTTAGCAACAAAATATCCTATTCTACCACAATTAAAGCATTTTAAGGGTAGTTCCTTTGTATTTTCCAGGTCCTCCTATTAGCTTTCTCACAAAGTGTGCTTCTTCTGTCCCTAATTCATGGCTGGAAAAATAACCATATTTCTCTTCATAATTTTTTTGTAGCTTGTCCCAAATATGTTTAGTTGATGTACACTTCATTACCTTGACAATCTTAGAATATGATAGGCCACTCAAGATGACATATATTTCTTTTTCATTGTTTTCACTTGACTCCTTCCTAGATTCATCTATATAACATGTTGTGGCCAATTCCTAAATACAAAACCGAAGGGAATTCAAATATGTATTCATTCTTATACTCCATGATGCATAGTTTGTTTCATCGAACAAAGGAGCTCTGTTTATAGGGAGACCTTCTTTACAATCCATATGTGCTCAAGATATTCCTTCTAGTGGTTAACATGTTTCTAAAGGAACTTTCTCTGATACCAATTGTTGAAATTATGATTATACTAAGGGGGGGTGAATCAATATAAGATACATTTTACTTTATTTAACCATTCATCAATCATTCATTAGTTGAGAAACAATAACCACATATAAATTCAAATCACAATGCACAGAGTTTAACATAGAAACCCAATTGGGAGAAAACCGTAAAACTTGTCTTTATAAATGTTTGTAGGAACCAACCTAATGTTACAAATATTGTAGGCACCAACCTACTAGAGACACCAGTATCCTTAACTGAGCACCAACTAAAAAATATGTATACACCAACCAACTAGAGAAACCAATCTCCTCAACTAAGCACCAACCTATTGGAGACACCAATCTCCTCAGTTGAGCACCAACTTACTAAGACCTGTATAGACACCAACATAAGATTCTCATACACATAATACCTCTGACTTCACTTGCATGCTTCATACCACAAACAAACCTTCAAACCCTAGTCACATTTAGCCTTCATTCCCTAATGAGCCTCATAGCATCATTTCCAAAATATGATACCAAATTGTAGCATCACAACTCAAAACATTGCACTTTGCAGCATCACAGACCTTCAATCCTTCATAGCGAACCTTAAGAGCAATAAAAATCCAATAAAACCCCTCAAACTTCTCTTTCACACCTTTAGATCCCAAATAAACTCCATTTCTCCTCTATTGCACCTCATATCTCTTATACACACCTTAAACTTGATCTCTTTCTTGGATTCTTTTCAAATGCACACATATATCATGTATTTATAGTATATTTTTCCTCACTTTTAGGGTCAACCTGTAAATATTGGCTTAGCTGACCTAAATTTTATGGCTGGGTTGTCGGACAGAAAAATTCATATATCCTCATTCCTAAAGAGTTAATTGTTGATTAAGGTTGGTTGTCATTGATGTCCACCCTTGAAGAAAGCCCAGTAGCACAAAGGTTTGGGTAATGGACCCAAGTTTGTTTGATGTAAATATGACTCATTATTTTCTTTTCATTGTTGATAATAAGTACAAATGGATGAACTCCAAAGTGGTCCCCTTATGGTGAAAGCCCTCACGGGAAGACACTTTGCAGATTGAGTTATCCTAGAAGTATGGTTAGAGAACCCATGCTTATTTGTGGAATAATGAGATGAAGGTCAGTGAATTTGTTAGTGAAATTATCCTAGATGGATAGTGCTTTTCATGCCATTTCCGGTGGTATGTGGAACGTCACATAACTCCTCACAGTTAGAGAGTTATGGCCATGAGAAGTTGGAGAACCTAGGTTTGGGTAATGGACCCAAGTTTGTTTGATGGATAATGGTATGAGTTTTGATATA
>ML816096.1:73531-99722 GCA_009831015.1 Picea engelmannii | reverse complement strand
ATGTCATATACCATTGGAAAGATCTTGGAATAATATTTCCAACCATATAACCTATGCTCTCATTTGATCTAGGTCTATAGGTTAAAAATGCCTTCAAATATAGGGCATCCAAACTGAGCATCAAAAATCGAAAAACAAATTTTCCAACAATCTTGATCTTGCAATGTTTATCTTGGACATTTGTAGCCCCCCCTTATCTTTGATATCAATGACAAGAATATTTCCAATAGAATCCATAAAACCGGTGAAATAAAGAACACAATTGATTTAATATATGTACTTGAAATTCCTAAACACAAGTTTATGTTCGAGTGAGAAAATCATTCTTCTGTGTATTTGCAAATATATTTATTTGATTTGTTAATATATGGAATTTAATCAATTACAAGTCTAGGGGAGATGGTGAGTAAATTTAAAGGATATAACCATATGGGCCACCACATATTCATATAATATATGAGACAAGAGTAGCTTGGGATTTTGTTATTTACATGCATTCTCCCCATCCCCCTATTTCTATCTCTCTTATTGTCAAAGGTAATGGCGACTCTGAATAAGATAGCCCTGAAGTGGGTGCAACAATGCCACTACTAAAATTAACATTAAAGTGACAACTTTGTAATCCAATATGATTAAATTCCATTTGAGGATTTGTTATCATTCCAGGCTATTAAGTTAATATGTGGATGAGAGAGGAGAATGCTATTAATGTGTAATGAATAATTGTATACTTTAACATTTGCAAGTATAATAAATTACATAAACTATGTAGAGCATGTATTTTTCATCCTTGCACCCAAAGCCCAAAGTTGACCATGAGGTCTCCCAACATCTCAAGATAGATTATGGCATTGGTATTTCCCCCTTGTTTATCGCCTTGCTTAAGTCCAAACATGTGAATGTGTTTTCCCCATTTGATTGTTAATACCTAGGTAATTCCCCCTTTGTTGTTGTCCTAAATAATTGTTTGGTCTTATTTACTCATTGGTGGGGTTGTTAGATAAACACTTTCTTCTTCCCTCATATCAACCTGAACATTTATGCTTAATTTATGATTCATGATTCCCATATAATTGTTTTAGGAACACACAAGAGTTGAAAAGGTCAAAATCAATCTTCCCCTTTCCTTCTCCCTCTTTGGCGTGCCATTCTAGGGTCATACATGTAGATCCATGCTTATCTTCCAACCATAGGAGCATGACATGACATTTTTCCAATGAATGAACTATGGATCTATAGAGGATAAGCACATTCTTGGGTTTTACTTGCAAATGAGTAGTTGGGAGTTCCATATTATCCCTAATGTCTTGAAGATCCAACCACATGAATATTCTCAACTTGAGGGGGCTCTTGAACTTCCAAATACACTTGTACCACAACTCAAAATGCTCCTCAACTTTTGATTCACATAACACCATGTATCCCAGCTTGGGAATGTAATAATCCCTAGGCCCAAGTACATCTATCAATTAGTAACATTATTTTATTATTTATTTAGATAGATTTGTGTGTTTGTGTAAATAGACTTGAATATTTGTAGAGACAAATTCCAAGTACAAGCATGAGGATATTGGCAATAGTTGGAGAATGATTGGAGTTTGTCATCTTGGATGGATTCTTTAAAGGTTGTATCCATTTCCTTAGTCCATGCAGTTTCCTCCCTTGTTTTCCTTTATTTTGTGGCATTTCCTTTATTTATGGTTTTATTAGCTAGTTTTCCTTTCTCATGTGCATTGGAAATATTGCTCATCAAGGACCCTCAAAACCTAAATGAAGTACCACATAAAGCCTATCAAATCCTTAGGATAAGATTAATTCATAATTTAATAAGTACTCTAGGGGAGATTTATTCCCTTGAATATTCCCCCATTTGGTTCTTGTTTTCCTTCAAGAACCAGGTGGAAACTCCACTTCCTTCCCCCTTTGTTCCTTTTGATTGGCAACATAGTGTCTCCTATGTAGTAGTCTATTGCTTCACTCTAAATATTATGTTAGAAACTAGTAAAACATCCCATACCTCATGTCAATTACATTGAAGGACATATAAACATGAGAAATTGTAGATTTCATGTGTTGATTGTTTCTAAATTAGTTTTCTACTGACAATTCAAACCACAATGCAGTGAATTGTGTTCCATATACAACCCCTTCAACCAAAACAATATTTCATCCTCATCACATGCATTGTATGCACCATAAATTGACTTAATTCTAGTGAAGCATAGACAACACACTTCTCCAATATGCATTCCAATCTTTGACTGCTTCTGAAAGTGAGTTGTGATAAACCATGTGGAATTCAAGATGGATTTGGTCTAGAAAAAACTACGATGGTGACTACATTCAAGAGATCCTTGTGAAATAATTGAAGCATACATGATACAATTTTGCATAATGTAAGGTTAAATAGAAAAGGAGTGATAGAGTTACCACAATTTTGCATAATGTAAGGTTAAATAGCAAAGGAACAATAGAGTTACCAAGAGGTGAGCCTCTAATATGGTTTTGTTTTGATTTCAACCTCCCCTTGAATGGAAAAGAAGAAAAATGACACTTTAAAAATAATGTGGATCCTTACTTGATTTAAGTTTTATTGTGACTCCTATGGGTTTCGACTAGGCTATCCTTGATGAAAATATGCATATATGAAATTTACCAAAATTTGTTGTGATTGGAATGACTATTACTTTCCTTCATTCATATACCTTAATATTCTTAACAAGTGGTTATATATTCTTAAAAAATTCTTGTAATACTCAAAACCTACAAATGTAATTCAATAATAATTGAAGGTTAGATAAACTATTAAAGACAATGAAATTGTAAAAGTTAATGAGACAAAAGAGTGGAAAATGAGAATTAAATAATATAGAAAAAAAAAATAGGAGAGAAAAGACTGAGGAATGGGAAATGAAAGGTCGGGCCTATTGGCCTTCTCATTACCCTAGATCTCCCTATTTATTCTTGTACTTTCACACTCAAAGGGTCTTTTGGCCAGGAGTAGAGAATGCAAAGGAAAGGGAGCTCTATGAGTTGTTGAATGGTCATAAAGTCATGAATTGCATTGTCACCAAATATTATTGAAATGAAAACTAAGCAACCATTTGATGCTAGGTTTTTTTTGGGGGGGATTCCCCAACTAAAATTCAATGTCTTTGTGTGATGAAATTTCACTGTGGCTATGTTAGTTATTGTGATTGAATTATTGGTGTTTCATTGTGTTTAAAATGATTCCAATAATTGGATTGATGCCTTTGATGAATTTTTTTCACTATATTACATTATATTTACTCATAAATTCATTTTCAATGGACACTCTATGATAGACAACAACTCAGTAATCACATCCATCCATTCTTCATGTATTTTGATATCAATGAGCATTAGAAACTAGTTGTTGCAATTATTTATCTTAGTTTATAATTTTTCATTTGAAGGATGGAAATTTAATTCCAAAGAACATAAAATATTCAATCTTTTAGACTTTTACTATCAAAATCTAGCTTCTACACAATGTTGGGAAACCCACCCCAATCGGTCTAACCTTATCTCTTCTAACATGAGGGTTTCATCTCTCCATTTTCCATTGGCCATAGTCATTTCTTGAAGTTGAGCCACTGCTTCTCCCAGTCAATCTCGTCCATCCTTGATTTTTAAATCTTATTCTTGTGGACCTCCAACTCCAATGTTGGCTAGTTGTCAAAGGTCGCTAGTTGTAAAAGGTCTTTTTGGTATGGGATTCACCCTATTTGGGATTTTATTTTTATAATGGTGGAACTATCCTTCTCATTTTATGTAGCATGGTTCCTTCAATATTTGAAAAAGAATCGATGCTTTGTGTAGTTTCTCGTTCAACTATCAGGCTATGATTCTATGAAACTTGAGTAGGGTTTCTTTTAGCCTCTAAGATCCGGGACTTGGGAATTTCTACTTCTGTGAGGATTTCATTTCCAATGTTGGTTGTATTTATAAGTGTTTTGGGTGGGATGTTGTGGTGGTCACTTGCGTGGTTATAATTTTTTTTTTGTATTTCATTAAAGTCATGTAATGAGTGTGGTTCATGTGGTCGAAGTCAAGTTCATGCATCACCAACTACCTCATGGTCGACTCTTCTATCTTGATCGACTATTATTTCTGTTTAACTATTTTTTATTTCATCACTCGTTCCTCTATCCACTTCCTACTATGATTCAGATTGTATAGGGAATGAAATGAAACACACAGATAAATACAATAGAGAGCACATAAATACACTGAAACCCAACTTCTATTAATGAATAAAATAATAGAATACTACAATACACAAACTGGATAGAATGGTGGTAGGTTATCTCTGAAGAGAGACAATTGTCACCCATGCTCATTTGCAAAAATCTATTACAAGAGGCCAAAAGAATGGAATTTTAACATAAAACAATAACCCTAATGGTCCAAAACCCTATCCCTGGGGGGGAAAACACCAAAAGGTTTGTAGGCCTCAATGAGGTTAGTTGATACACCAACTTCTCGAGGGTGCAAAGTTTGCATACAATCTCTATTTGGGGCACATAACAACTCATTGGAAATATCTAAATAAGAATTACAATTTTGTAAGAGGCCAAGGCAAGCTATGGGCACCCTTGGCCCCTGAATGGCCAAAAAACATCATTTAAGGCCTCAAAACAACCCTAGAAGTTTAGGACATGAAAACTATAGATAAAAAAACTACCAAGATGGAGAACCATATTGAGTTAGTGGAAGAGGTGGGTGGCCAACGATGTCCACCTAGATTAGTCCTCCCTCCTTAGGAAGAAATGGTCCCCATTTCTTCAAGGTCCCTCATAAGATGAGGAAAATTTTGCTAAATTTGACTTCAAGTGAGCCACTTGCCTTGGTGAAGAAGTTGTACTGCTTTGACAACCTGATAGATTTGTATTTTCTGTTGGTATGTGCCCTTTGTCTTGATGTCCATGATATGATCCACTGTATCCTACTCAATGTATTCAAGATTGAGTTGTATAGGGGACAAATTATCAACCACCTTTGAAGTGTCCAATAGGGGTGGAAAATACAGTCTTAGAAACTCCACACTAAATACTAGGTGCAAGACAAGGAAAAGGGGAATACTCAATTCAAAATCATTCTCAGCCACAACCTTCGTGATGGTGTAAGCCCCATATTGAATTGTTCTGATATACTTGTGGGGGCCTATGAGGCGCTCTTTCTGCAAATGCAACCACACCTTATCACCAACCTAAAACTTGTGTGGAACCCAATGTCGTTCATGTTGTTGCTTGTATTTGGCATTGGCTTTCTACATGATATCATGAACCTATTGTTGAATGTGCTGGATCCATTAAAAAAAAATGGTTTCTCTGTCTACCTTGGTGTAAGCATGGGAGGAATCTTCCTATGAAGATACAATGGGCATAGCTACATCAATGGGGGCCAATGGTTGGAACCTAAAGCATACATGAAATGGGTTGTGGCCAATAGAATTGTGGAGGGATATATTGTATCTATGTTGAACATAATGAAGGATTTACTCCCATGTGTGTGGATGTTTGGAGCTATACATTATCAGAAGATGCACAATCATTATGTTCACCACTTCTGTTTTTCCATCATTTTAGGGGTGGAAGGAAGTGGATTTTATGAGTTTGGTGTTCATCAGTGACCATAGACTGAACAATAATGTACCAAGGAACCTTTTGTCATGATCTAAAATAATGGTCAGTGGTAGCTCGAAATAAACTCAAACACATTCGAAAAAGATTTTAGTAGTTTCCTCAGAAATGATACTTGTCTTGTAGACTGTCAATATGGCCATCTTAGAAAACCAATAAATGGACACAAATAAACAGTCATTACCATGCTTTATAGAAGGTATATCAAACATTTAACCCATGGATATGGACTCCTAGGGCCTATCAGGAGTAGGAAAAGGAGTGAACAACCTATGATTTTTAATGGTGGGTTTGAAATGGCACAAGAAATGCATGATATGATATACTTGTTGGCATCCTATCAAAGCCTCAACCAATAAAAGTACTTTTGTAGAAAATCCATGGTATTTCCCACACCAAAGTGTCCTATCACCAGACTGTAATGAGATTCCAAAATTATCTTTGCATGCTCACTTGAAGGAACACAAAGATGGCCCAAATGAAATAACATTCCATCCTGGAGATGAAAATATACAACTAGTGTGTATGTGCCTTATGTTTGATATGTTGAACTAAATTCATGACCATTGTGATATAGAGGTGAACACCCGAAGGTATCATGTCCGCAAGAGTTCAACACTGTGGTTAGTGATACAAATGGAGGTCGACTAAGGTAGTTAGCGACTCAATTGGTGCTACCCTTCTGTAATTAATGTTCAGGTGGAACTATTGCAGGTAGGTGGACCAATTTTGGTAGTGGACATTTTGTAACTTTCCCTACATTTACATGAACTAGAGTAGCTTGTGATAAGTGTGGATGACAATCTCCTTCTCGAGAATATAATGCTTCCATGGATGGAAGGTTTGTACAATGGAGTGAATATTCTTATCATAGGTGGGGTAGTTGTGGATGGAATCAAAGAGTGTCTCACTATGGTAGGCCATTGGATGGCCATGTTGAGTGAGGATTGTTCCAAACAAATAGTCCAAAGCATTTGTCTCAATCTCAAAAGGTTGTTGCATATCTAGCAAGGTGAGTATGGGTGTTGAATAGAAGTGATGTTTCAAATCCTCAAATGCTTTTTGATCTAACTCAGCCCAAACAAACTTGGCCTTGAATCAACTCTTGGTGCTATGGTTGAGGGGATAAGCAACATGATAGAACCCCAACATGAACCTATGATATAAATTGGGAAGGCCTAAGAAACTGTGGAGAGAGATGTTGGGGCTGGCTAAAATGTAAAATAAGGCGAGGATCTTGGTAAAATGTTCCATTTTTGGATAAAATCTTGAATCTAGCATTTGATTTCTTCATTTTCTAGGGGAGAATGCATGTATACTAGGTTGTTAGTTCAAGGTGAATCGGGTATCAAATAAATTGAATGCTTGACCTGGAAGTGTAGAGGTACCTTGGTAAGTGAGGCAAAGATATATATGTATGCTTCCACTACTTTGTCCACATACTTTTGTTGTGCATGAGACCCTATGCAAGGGTTGTTGATGTGATGTTGATCTTCCATTCACGTTCACAACAAACCATGAAGAGGAAAAATTTCCCAGTTTGGGAGATTACTTTCCTACATTTCTTAGTTGTGATCAAAGAGATTGCAGTAGTTGGAATGACCTTGGGTATCCTATAGAGTTTTCTTCCCAAAGTAACAATGACACTGTAAGGTCTAAACTCATATATAGCATGGAATTTCCACATATATATTTTTCCTAAAAGAACATCACAAAAATTGAGTGGGGAAACATCACACGATACCTCATCTTTGAAGGGCTTGATGTCGTAGGACATGAAACACTATTGGTTGATGCAAAGGTCTCGTCCCTAGATTAACACACCAATGGTATATTGTTGGGGGTGTGGCATTATCGATAGATTCAATATCTTGATTACCTTGGCTGAGATCAAGTTCTTCTAGCCCTCATTATCAACAATGAAATGTAGTTGGGTCCCCTTCACCCACATCTGTGAATGGAAGAGGCACTCCCCCTCCTTAAGCTCCTATGACTCTTCTAGTTGGATATTTGTGGTTAGGATGGTAGGAATAGGTTCTAAATTGATGATCCACTTTCCCTTATACTGCACCAAATTAGAGTATGAGCTAAGGTCCGACTCTTTGTCTTCAATCTTGGCCAATAATGACTCTTTCAAGTGGAATTCATAAGTGTTGTGCCATGGGGTTTTGTGGATCTCGCACCACTTTCCAATGTCCTTCTTTGATGTACCATTACCCTTCTTTTCCTGCATCTTGGACTGGTTTTCTTGAGGTTGCCTCTCCTTAGTCCGTCCTTTGTTTTTTCATTTAGGGCCACCTTTACCATGCTTTTATTGTGGTGGATTGGTAGACCCAAACTCCTGCTTATTCCTCTGCTTAAATTCCTACTCGATTTTGACAATACATCGATAAGAAGCTTCTATCAAGGATATTTCCAAGAAATCCATCTTTGTTTGGATGTACCTATATATGCCACTACAATACTTAAGAACCAAGTGTCACTCGGAGTCTTTGATACCCATATTTTATTACAAGGTATGGAAGATATTGGTTTACTTCGACACTGTTTGGTCTCTCTCTTGACGTAGAGTTGTCCATCTCATGCACTGGTCATCATAATTTCCAAAAAGGTATAATTATTCATTGAGGGAATCAACAAAGTCCACCCAAGTGGGTCTTTTCCCAAATTCCATAGACACACCATCATTATGTCTCTCCCAATAACCTTCCCACAAATCTTTGACATGGGGAAGGACTTTAAGGAGTGTAAAGGTGATCTTTTTGCTGTGATTTTTTTTTTGAACATAGTAATAACCCTCTAGTAGATTTAACCATTTATACAAATCATCTACATCTATTTGGCCTTCAAATAAAGGGATATAAAAGTTAACTTGTACCTTGAAGGGTGTCATACCTATGAAATGGCTACTTGTTGAGGGTGCCTCACCCATAGTTGGCATTTGTCAAAGGGTATGGATGAAGTTATCCATCATCTCATTCCTATTTTGTGTGAGGGATTCATCAAGGAACATATTGAAAGGATTTATTTCTCTATCATCTCTCTTTTATTTCGTTGTGGGAGGATGCTTGGTCCAACAAGAGTGATCGTCCCCAAGTGAAACTAGCTAGAGACCTAACTCTCTATATCCTAACCTCATTGGGGACATGCATCGAGAAATAATAAGGAGAATATTGTTTTGATACCATTGATCCATATGGTATAGGGAACAAAATGAAACACACAGATAAATACAATAGAGAGCACAAAAATACAGTGAAACCCAACTTCTATTAATTAATAAAATAGTAGAATATTGTAGAACACAAACTTGCTAGAATGGTGGTAGATTAAATATGAAGAGAGACAGATGTCGGATACACTCATTCACAAAAATATATTACAAGAGGTTGAAAGAATGGTCTTTTAACATAAAGAAAGAACCTTTATGGTCCAAAACCCTAACCCTAGGATGAAAAGCACCAAAAGTTTTGTGGGCCTTGAGGTGGTTAGTTGATACGCCAACTTCCTGGGGAATTTTGTTTTCATACAATATCCATTAGGGGCACATAGTAGCTCATTGGAAAGTTCTAAAATAATTTTTTTTGGTAGGGGTAGGGCAAGCCATGGCCACCCCTGGCCAACAAATGGCCAAAAAACATCATTTAAGGCATCAAAATGACCCTGGAAGTTTAGGACCCAAAAACTCTAGATAAAAAATTTCCAAGATGGAGAATCGTGTTGAGTCAATGGAAGAGGTGGGTGGCCAACAATGTCCACCTCAATCATATTGACTAGTGAATTTGTCTTTCTACGCTCTTCCCTATGATTCTACCACTGGGACCTACAATTGATTCAGATGGTATCTTTCTTTGTCCTCCTTATTCTTCTCCTTATACCTCTCCTGTCAATCTTTCTCCTATCAACTTTCTTCCTTACTTTCTCCATCCTCTTTTCTCGTTTGGTCTTAGCCAACTATCATGATCCGTGGATGATTATGCTTCTTATTAGTCTAGTCGGTTAAGGATCATCGTATAAAACCCCATCCTTAGATGTTTTTTTTACTTGACTTTTCTCTAATTGACTATTTTATTGGGTTTTTATTTTATTTTTAATTTCAAGAGTCTACCTACCAAACTGGCTAGTTTTCAAGTAAACTCTTACCTAATGGCACCCCTAAGGGTTTCACCACTAGAATTCTTTATTTTTTTTATTTTCTTTTCCTTTCTCTTTTTTTTTTTCAATAATCTGACTGTCAACTAACTATTTTTCAGATAGATTCCTTCCCAATGGCGCCTCAAAGGGTTTTCACCATTGGGATTTTCTCTCACTTTTTTTCATTATGGATGGTACTTATTCAAGAAATCACCATTGACTACCTTGTCAAGGATATTTCCTTTGAGACTTCGTAATTGTATTGCTCTATTCAACCTTATATCCTCCACTATGTATGGGCCCAACCAGGTGGTCCCCAATTTCCTTATTTTTCTTTTGATTCAATGTCATAGATAAGTACCATGTATCTAATACTTATCTATTTTTTCTTTATATTTTGATCATGCCACACTTTTTGTTGTTGTTTCTAAACTTCTTAATGATGGAGTGCAGTCATGTATTCTTCCTTGAGTTTTTTTAATTGATGTAGTCAATTTTCTTTGGATTTATTTTAGTCGTACTATAGTATGAAATCCACTCTTTCTGTGATAGCTATGAAATGCATAGGAACTACAAATTCTTTCCCATATACAATTTAAATATTGTATGCCCAGTTGATATCTTGTATTTAGTTTGGTATGCCCATAAAACAACAGGTACCTTGTCATCCTAGTCATCTCTATCGACCCCACATACTTTTGTGAGTATCTTATGGAGCGTTTTATTGAAGTACTCAACTACCCCATTTTCTTGGGGATGATAGGGTGATGTCTTCTGTTGGAGATACACACGGTTGTAAGACCCTAGGTTTGAGTTATTGTTTGACCAAAAAAACCCTTCAGACACTGACCCTTTTGGCATCACCTACATGCGCAGATGAAGTCTCACTCAAGGTATATATTAGGACTACATGAACCAGGTTTCTAAAGTGGTGAGGGAATGGGAGGTTATTATTCTGTTCATTCTTAATAATCTGTTATGTGTGTGTTATTCTTCAAGTGCTCTTATTCTATTACTCAGTGGATCTCAGGTTCATATTACCATTATATTCCAGATTACTGCATAAACACATTACTATAACAGTCATAACCATTGTGCCATGATTACAGATATGAAAAATATATTATAATATGCATCCAGACAGATTCCATAAACAATCACATAAAATACATGTAACACATCATTTAACATGGTTTACCCAACTTTGGGCTACGTCCACAAAGGTTGGCTTCTTTATTATATTTTTGGTAATTGCTTCAGGCTTGCACACTGCACTTACAAAGATACATCATGGTTATATTTCTCTTCTCCTAGCCTAGCCTCTATGTAGTGAAAGCCTTTCTCTCTCTGTGCCATCTCTCTAGCATTCATACATATATTCCTATCTTCAACAAAAGAGAATAGAAGAACTGAGGAAACCCTTATTCTCCCAACCCGTTACATATTCATACATAAAATCTAGGGCTTAAAACCCTATTTTTTTCATCCCAAAACCCTATTACAATGTATGACTAATCCAATTAACCGATTGTTTGAGCTGCTTTCACCTGCTTTTCTGTCTGTATGCTACTTTTGCACTATGGTTGTTGTTCTTCCTACTTTTGTGCATCATTATATATTTAGAAAGTTGGGATATCATCCTTCCTTTTCACCCGCTTTCTTCTCCTACTTTATTCCTCTTTTGCTTTATTCCTCTTTTTGCTAGATTCATCTATTTTATTCCTCTTTCTGATTTATTCTTCTATTTTATTTCTCTTTCTACACATTGTTCTCCTAGCTGCACATTGTCTAGTCTTCCTTCTTTTGCACACTTCTTCTTCACTTAGGATTTTTATCAAAATTGTATCCAAAAATACCTATCCAACATGCCGCCAACACTCACCTCTGGCTTGTCCTAAGCCACTTAGATATGTTGTCTGCTCCTCCAAGCCTCAATGGACTTTTCCCATGATTACACATATGGAAAACATCTTATAATATGCATCCAGACAGATTCCATAAACAATCACATAAAATACATGTAACACATCATTTAACATGGTTCACCCAACTTTGGGCTACGTCCACAATGGATGGCTTCTTTATTATGTTTTTGGTAATTACTTCAAGCTTGCACACTGCACTTACAAAGATACATCATGGTTATCTTTCTCTTCTCCTAGCCTAGCTGATTTGCAGTGAAAGCCCTTCTCTCTTTGCATCATCTCTTTAGCATTCATACATATATTCCTATATTCAACAGAAGAGAACAGAAGAAATGAGGAAACCCTTATTCTCCCAACCCGTTACATATTTATACATAAAATATAAGGCTTAAAACCCTATTTTGTTCATCCCAAAACCTTATTACAATGTATGACTACTCCAGTTAACCGATTGTTTGAGCTGCTTTTGCCTGCTTTTCTGTTTGTATGCTACTTTTTCACTATGGTTATTGTTCTTCCTACTTTTGTGTGTCCTTATATCTTTAGAACGTTGGGATACCATCCTTCCTTTTCACCCACTTTCTTCTCCTACTTTATTCCTCTTTCTGCAAAAATCCTCTATTTTATTCCTCTTTCTGATTTATTCTTCTATTTTATTCCTCTTTATACACATTGTACTTCTGGCTGCACATTGTCTAGCCTTCCTTCTTCTTCTTTGCACTTCTTCTTCACTTAGGATTTTTATCAAAATTGTATCCAAAACTTCCTATCCAACAGACCCCCAACACTCACCTCTGGCTCGTCTTGAGCCACTTAGACATGTTGTCTACCCCTCCAAGCCTCAATGGAGTTTTGGGAGGCTTCCTTTGCTACCTTCACTTTTTTTAGTAGCGTTTACTTTGTTTGTATGATCTCTTTGACCCCCTTTGAAGTCAAGGTTGTAAGTTTCTCTTCTGCTTCCTGAACTACTTATTTTACCTTGCTTTGTGCAATGGATAATTCACCTATTAGCCTCATTGCTTCTTCTTGCAATGGTCCTAAATGTTGTTGAATGATATTTTGTTGATCCCTCATCTTCTCCACTTCCACATATGAATGTCACTCTACCACAATGGTTGTCATATGTTTAGCTGGTGGAAGTATAGTTATTTTCTCTGAAGCTTGTTGTGATTTTTCCTGTGATTCTCTTAATTTATCCTCCACAACCTTCATCTTGGGATATTCCACTAAGTTTCTCCAGATCTATGTGCTCTCCTCAAAAATTTTGGTGCACTCTTCCTCTACTCACTTTATGTTGGCGATTTTTGTCATCGTCGTTCTCTCCATGTCAGCTCTTACTTTGGTGGCATGCCTGACGTACTCCGCGATTGTAGGTATTCTATTTGCGATCAGAAATCCTTTGATGACTTATCCAATCTTCAATACTTGTTCTTCCATAGTAGCTTCTACTAGTATGGGAACTACTAAAATTTCCTTGTATAATTTCTAGACAACAATTTGTGTTTTCTACGCCATAAGTTCGACTTTGACCTTTTCCTTAAGCGCTTTCTTTACTCTTTCCTCAACCTCGTTCTTTTCTTTCATGACTTCCTCTACTTGGCCTTCAAATTCCTTCTTCTGTTGGAGCCATGTTAAGCCCTAAATAGTGGCACATTACCCCAATTAAGGGGCAATGTGTTTATTTTCATCCACTGAACATTGTCATCATTGAGGGCCAATACCTGCATTGCAAATTGAACATTGTCATCACTGATGTTTTTAACATCCAATCCCCCTTTCCCCATGAAAGTGTGTAACTTTTCCTTCATTACTTATGATAGGGCTCTCTCCTCTGCCTTGTTGAACAAAATGGTGGGATCCTCTTCAACTTTCAGTATCCCTGTGATCCGCGCAACCAACATAATATCAATTGACACTGGGGGGTCAAGCCATAGTGTCCCCCCATGGACACAATTGAGAAATAGCTTCACACAAGAATTGATTTCCAAATTGTGTCCGAAGTGTGGGATCTCCATTAGGTTTAGTGTGCCCAATTTCTCCAATCCGGTTTCCCACACCTATGTCTCCAACACTATCCCTCCTATTCTCAGTACACTTTTAGTGCATAAGTATTTTTCCCTAGCCAGCTCTGGGAATTTTTGCTCGTCATTGATATCACGATCCATGAACTTGAGGTCATAAACCTTGCCGAGCATATCTCCTTCAATACTCACACCAGGTGGGACTGATGATGTTGCCAATGAGTATTTCCCATCTGCTGGTACTTTGATTGACGATGCATTATCTTCCCTTGGTGGGAGATAATCCCTATGGAAAATTTCTTTTGAAGCTGAAGTTGAAGCTCCAGGTATTTCCTCAACCTATGTTGTAACTACTAGTCATTTTGACTGCTTTCGTGTCGCTGCTGATGGTGCTCCAACTTTTGGTAGGGCCATTGTCTTGTGTGACAAATTCCTTTACTTTCTCGGTGGATGTTATGTTGTAGTTGTAGTTCAGCTCTCAATCACTCGGTTTCATTCTGGTTTTCTCTAGTTCTCTCTCTCTTTCATGCAGCTCTTAGTAAAAATGATTTACACTTAGCAACCCTCGACTATTTTTGTGCCTCCTTGCCAAATATGCATGTCTCTTCATACCTTAACTCACCTGTCCAATCCGCCAACATGCTTAATGAATGGTTAAATAAATGTGGCTTTATTACCAAATATGTTGTGTGATTTTTGCCTCGTACTACCAACATGTCATAATTTCTAGTAGATTTTTCCATTTAAGATTATACGACATATTTATGACCTATCATTACCCCTGTGTAGTCATCGTTTCCATGATTTAATGCTTTTAATTGTCTTATCAGTGCCAAACTACGCAAAACATCTGATGCATCACAATCTTTTTCTTCTGTGTTATATTTTCTTAATTAGCGCAGTTCAATCCCGATGCACAATAATCTTTCCTTCTGCACAATTTCCTATGCCTTGTACTCTATAATCTTTTTCTTTTTTCTATATCTACTTTTTATTTTATTTTCTTCCTTTTTCTACTTTTTATTTGTTTTTATGTGTTTTTCCTTCCTACTAGAATACAACTACTATGATACATGTGGTCTAATGTAGCCAAGATTACTGCACAGACTCTCGGTCATCTCTATAGAGTTTGAATTGAATTCCATTTACCATTCCTCCAAGGACTTCTCCATTTAGGGTTTCCAACTGCACAACACCTGTCTCTGTTACATGTTAAATCACATATGGTCCTAACCAGTGCATTATAAACTTCCTTGTATGTTGCATAAATTTATTGTCATAAAGTAATACTAAGTCTCCCACTTGAAAATTTTTCTATTTAATATATCTATCATGCCAAGCCTTCTCTCTTTCCTTCTAAACTTGTTGATGGAAACCTGCAACAAACTGATCTTCCTCAAGATGTACTAACTATGCCAATCTCTCCTCTATTGTGCCAAATTCCGATAGATAAGTGATCATTACAATGCACATGATAGGTAGAATAAACTCCATTTGCATCACTGCTTCTTTCCCATAGACCAACATGAAAGGTGTATGCCGTATCAAAATTTTACTTGTAGTCCTGTAGGACCATAAAACTATAGGACCTCTTAAGTCTCAATCATCTCTCCCTACGTTGTATTTTTTGTCAAAGCATTCTCTAAGATTTTATTAAAAGCTTCCACTATCCCATTGGCCCGGGAATGATACGAGGTACTCTTCTGATGATGAATTTGAAACTCCTCAATCAATTATGCAATTGTGTTATTCAGAAAGTGGGTTACTTGATCACTGAGTGATACACACAGAAATCCAAACCATGTGACTACATCCTCAAATAAAAACTCGCAACAATCTCTGCAATGCACTCTAGAACTAGTGTTGCTTCTTCCCATGTTTTCAAGTACTCTGTCATAGTGATTATGTATCATTCCTCTGATCTTCTTACTTGTGGGTTGATTGGACCTACAAAGTATATGGCCCATTTATCAAATACTTGCAAGGTACCTTGTGGGTTTAAATACATTTCATCCCTCCTGGATGGATTTACCACTCTTTGACATACATTGCATGATTGAAAATATTCCTTAGCATCTCTGTGAAGTGTAGGCCACCAGCTCCCTGCACACAAAATTATTTTTGCAATCACCTTCCCTGCATAATGTCCCCCTACAATCATGTCATGTGCTTCTATGAGTATCATCGGTCTTTCATGTACCATCACACACCATATTAATATTTCGTCTGCTCCCAACTTGTATAAAGTCATTACAATCAACTGATAATCTGTTTCTTTGACTACTGGTTGTTTCTTCTACATCATTATCATCTCTGATGGGGCCATTCCTGTACTTATAAACTACACAATGTCTGAGAAGTAATCATCCACCATTTTAACTACAAATAGTTGTGCATTTGGTAAATTGTCATCTAAGTTGTCTGCATATTCTTCTGATAATATGCGTGATAGATGATCTGGCCCTGCATTCAACTTTTAGGGTTTCACCACAACTTCAAAATTGTATTTCTGGAACATCAGTATCCATCTGCATATTCTCCGCGCCCAACACTGGATTTTTCACGAGGTATTTTAATGAAGAATGGTTTGTGTAAATTTTAAAGTGAGACCCCAATAAATAATGTCTAAAATTTTGTAGCACATATACCATTTCCAATCTTTCTCGTTCTGTAGTGGTGAAATTCTTTTTAGCTATAGAAAAATTCCTAGTTGCAAATACAATTGGGTGATCTATGTCCCCCTCCCCTAGTTGAGAGAGTATTGCACCCAACACTATGGATGATTCATCTACATGAACATGAAACTCCTTATTCCAATCTGAAAAGATCAAAATCAACGTGGTTACTAGTTTTTTCTTTAAGGTGTCCAAGCCTTTCTGATAGTCCTTGTTCCATTGGAATTTTTCTTCTTGTGTGACCTAGATTTTCCCTTAGTTTTCTTACTGATGTAGGTGGTTCTAAATCTAGAATTATTGCAATATTGGTCGGGTCCACTAGTAATCCATGCTTGCAGACTACATGGCCCAACAAAGTTGCAAACGGTGCACAAAAAATACACTTCTTCAGGTTCAGTGAAATATGACACTGTCTACACCTATCCAACCTCATCTTGAGTACTTCTATGCGATCCTTCAGTAGAATGAACACATTCCAATAATCTAATTATACTTCCATAAACTTATGAATAAATTCCTTGAACATTGCTACCACAACTCTGGAAAACATTAGAGGGACATTCTTTAGTCCAAAGGGAATAACTGCATATTGATAAATTCCCCATTATGTCGTAAACATGGTCTTATACATGTCTTATTTCGCAATTTTTATCTTATGGTACCCCAAGAATCCATCTGTGACCGGGTAAGTCTCTTGGCCTCCTACATTCTCTAGTACCTCATCTATGAATGGTGTTGGAAATGGGTCATGTAAACATGCATCATTCAACTTCCTCAGATCCACACAAATCTTGATTTTTCATGTCTTCTTATCTTTCACTACCATTGGACTGATCCACTCTGATTCCTCCATGGGTTCAATGATTCTTACATCCAACATTCTATCTATTTTGTCTTTCACCTTCTCTTTTTACTTTGGATATAACCTATAAGGTCTCTATCGTACTATCTTAGCACTTGGTTTCAATGGAATCTTCATCTTGCCTAAGCCCCTAACTACCCCCTTCATCTATGAAAATGTAGTTGGGAATAGGTCCCGATATTCTTGCATCAAGTATGAAATCTTCTATACTATCTCATCACTCCAATAATATCATCTCTGCACAAACTTGGGATTCTTTTTCATCCCAATGTTTACTTTCTACGTCTTTATATGTTATGTGTATGCAACAGACTCAAGCTCTAGCCCTTCTACTACTCGTTCTCCTTTGCTTTTGGGTACATGTACATTCTGGGGGTCTTGTTCATCATGTTCTTCCTTAGCAACATTGTATCATTCCAATAAATCATGGATAGTTATATTGGCTCTGTGTGCACTGCATAGTGGTACCACTTCCATCAACCTTTCTTCTAATAAGATCTTAGTTCAGATTTCCTGTAGTGTTGCATTTATTGATGGGGATTCATGTTCAAATGTAAATGTGACTTTAAACCTCTGGACCAACTTGTCCCATCTTGTTGTCTCTTTGTGCATTTCCAATTCCAAATACCAGTTCTTCGAAATTGTGTCCAGTGTGTGTATAAATATGTGCATCCATTATGTCTTTGGTACTAAACTCCATAAGGTCCTGCACTGTGCAACATGACCTACTGGATTAATTTCTCATGTATACTTCTACACAATGTTTTCTACCTTAGTACCAAACCTTATTTTCATTAGTCTCCCGCACTGTGACTAGTATTTCATCCCCTCTCTATGTGCAGTCCACCATATGGATAGAGTCACTTTTAGGACAACATATAGTGCCAAAAAACTTTGTTGTTCAGGTACCTGCAACTCAAATTCCTTTAAAAACAAACTTATATAAGGTAATCCATCATACCTGGGTGGATCACATATCTTTTCTCTAATCTAGTCCAAGGATCGGGTCATGCATGCACATCGTCTAGTTGACACTTAATGCATTATCTGCTACAAATTCTCTAGAACTTCCTCTGAATCTGATGCACACAAATTGACACTTCTCTAAATTAGCACACCATCTGTAGTAGGGTTGACATAATCATTCATCCATGCAGTCATGTTATACAAATTGGCAATTTCATTTCCCCTTGTTGGCTCTATGTATCTCTTTCCTTTTGTTGGGTCCAATGGTGCAATAAATTTCAAATCTACAACTTCAAATATCATCTCCATCCTCTTCAAGTTAATGATCGCCTGGTTATCAAAAACTCATTCCATTCCCATCAGTGGTAGATATGGTTGATTTTCATCTATGATCTCAAAAACCTCAAAGTCTACCACACTACGCACCCCATCCATGTTCATAGGTACTCCTATCAATTGACCAATCGATACTATTTTCTGCTAATTCACGAGACTTAAATTAATAGGAGACCATACTAGATTGAGTTTTCCCATCATCTCCTAGGTCTTTTTAGGCAATATGTTCACATCAAACCCAGATTCCAAGATAACATTATCCACATCATATTCCCCAATTTGTGCATTGAACCTGAATTATCCGTTGGTCTTCTTTCTGCGCAGTACCTGATTCACCACCCTTTGAGCAATGGGAGTTTCTCTTTCTTGTGTACAATTATCAATCATCTCATATAGCATTTTCAGTTCAGTTTCATCTTTCATTAACTCTATGCAACTTCCCAAAAATTCTTTTAGCGTGCTCACTTTCCCATTTGATTTTTCTGGTACATCGCGATCTTTGACATGAGGTGCAGATGATGTTGATACTCCCCAATATTGTCCAAGTACTTCTTTCATTTCCCTCTTATATGCCTCCTTTTCTTGCTGAGAATCAAAGGTTGGCATGGGTCCTATTGACTTCCTTGCCCACTTCTCAGCCTGCTTCCCTCCATTCGTCATATCAACTCCTATTCTATCTCCTCCACTTGTAATAATTGTTATTCTTGGCCCTTATTGCGTTCTTTAGCTGATATTTTCTTCACATTCTTATTTGGATTATGGTTCTCGTTCCCCCTGGCTTGCCATTTCACAACTAGTTGAGGAAAATCTTCTTTCGCATGATCCAATGCTCTAGAGTACGTGCACGTTGTACACATATTTAGGCAATCGTGAACTAAGTGCCCCGGTTGGTTACAATTATAACATATTATCGATCCTCTTCCTCCTCAGCCTTGACCTATGCCAAATATTCCCCTGTTCCTTGGAGTAAAACATCTTTGATTATTATATTTTTGACCCCCTCTATCTATCACAACATTCTCCTCCTGAATCTTCTACATATCTTAAGTACACTCCCTCATCAAATTAAATACATGGAAATCCTTCTCTTCATGTCCGACCGATTTGCAAAAGTTGCAAAACAAGTTCCTTGGTGTACTGTGATAGTTCTATAGTAATGGACACTTAGTTGGATGATGTCCCCCCTCATGGTAATGTATTCAATGCTCCAGTTTCCAAATACTGTGTGAATGTTGGGCATTCATCCTTGTGATGGCCTTCAGTCCTACACTTGGTACACCAGACTTGTTCTCATTTCTCCTTCCCTTTTGTATGTTCTTCTAGTTTAATCATCAAAGTATCCAACTATGTGTGAACTTCCACCACCCCTCTAGTGTCTCTTACTGGGGATGATTCTAATTTCATTGCAATTTCCAGCACCTTAGGTTTTGACACAACCCTCTGTTGAAGCAATGGCTTGCGAATGTGTGGTAGAAGTATTGTAATAAACCATTCTTAATGTTGTTGATTTGGGATCTGGAAATTCAACCTTCCCATCAGGTCCTTGAACCTTTGATCAGAATCCCATACCGAATCTGTTTGCACATGTTTAACCTCCTTCAATTCTATAATGTACTGTGATTTCGACTTTGGCTTCTTAAACTCTTTTAGAAATGCTTGTTTTATCTCTGCTAATGTCTTGGACTATCATGTATGCATGGTACTCTATAAATTCATGTACCGGACTAATGAACGACCTCTAAACATTGATGCCAATTGCACAATATTCACCACCTCATATTGGATGTTATTAGCGGCCCAAATTGTCTCGTAGAAAAAAAATGTTGTTTTGGGTCCTCTGGCCCCACTCCCTGGAACTCAGGTAGCCTGAGGGTATTTTATACCCCTTTCATGTTGCTTTGTGTATCCCCTCCTCTCAGTGATGTTGGTTGAATCCGACTCTGCACACTGCTTCCACTGCTCTGATTGTTACTTCTCTATCCTCCCTTTCTAACTATAAGTTCTTTTGATAAGTCTTCAACAATTATTTCCGATTTTTGTGATTCACATGGGGTCGTGGATTTGACATAGGATTCGGTTTGAGTAGGACTTAAAGGATCCTCTATTATAGGACTGGAATGAAATTCCTCTTCCTCTCCTCTTATGTGTGGTATCTCCATAATTTGGATGATTGTGCAAGGTCCTCTCCCCTCTAGCTCACTGTGTGGCTATCCTTTCTCAGCCCTATTCTTTTTCCCCTTGTACCTCCTTCCTATTTTCATTTCTCCAAACTCTTCTTCTTCCTCTGGTATACCTTCTTTGAATCTTTTCATCCTAAATCCATCCCTTCCTTATTCATTTCTTCCTTCTTTTTTTCGTGTCCTCAGACTATCCTCTTGTCATCCCTTGGTTCCCCTATGTGCGCGAAGCACCTTATAAAACATATTCCATTTTTATCACGCATTTGTCACACAATAACATATTTATCCACGTACCCTGTTGGAGCCTTCTTCTTCTAAATAAGTGAGATGTTATATTTAAGCCCAAAAATCTAGTTTCGAGATTTCGCTTATTTCGCGACGCTTCCCACTATCCTTAGTGTCCCAACACGCGAAGTGGCGATAACAGTTTTAAAGTTTACCCAGGTTAGTGTCGAGAGTAAATTACTTTAAACCTTAGTTAATCACTATCGTGATTTCGTGACTCAGTGATCACACTCCCAAAAAGCAGTACCTTCGTAGCTTTGAGTCGCAAAGTCACGATATTCATTAATTAAGCATGGGTTAATTAAGAGCTTAAATCAGATCACAAGTAATCAACTAAATCGCATCATCGCGATTTCGGGTTTTGGGGGCTTAAAGGTTAGGATTGAAATCTTTCGATACAACGAACACCGAAAAAAGGGGATTAAAGACTAAAACACACTTAATTAGAGGAACTAAACTGGATTAATCAACGCATTAAACAAACTTTAACATGCACCGTCTATGGAGTAAGTTTTAAATATTTTTGCATTTTTTCGTGTTACGACTCGTCAAGCATTTATGGCATTTATTTGAATTACAGTGAGGTGACAAATAGTAGGATCTTGTTTTTTCTTCTAAATCTTTCTATTATGCGATTTGACCGTTCTGTTGGCAAGGACACCCATGGGTTTAAATGACCAATATAGAGAGTTTTCCCTTCATTATTTTAGTTTTCTTTTTTATTTGCGCGCAAAACCATTTCACTAGGATAACCACTGTTTTGTGATTTTCAAATATTTTCAACAGGAGGTCCAGTTGCAGGTTTCTCTATCATGGTTCCACGAAAAACGTCCAAGGCATTTGTCGAGAGTTTAGGTCAGGGTTTAGACGTGGTTTCAGATACCTCACCATGGAGTATTAATGCTATCAAGACCTGGTCATATGTTTCCAACATTCTGCAATCTGATTCTGTAAGCTGTTCAGATGATTCTAGTGACAACGAGAATATTTGGAAAAACATGGTAAATTTGATCATATCTGGTACAGACCGTTCAAAGTCTCAGCTTCTGAAGGGAAGAATTCATTTCTGTTGGAGAATTTGGATGGTGAAACTCTCATTGCCCCTGTCAACGGGCATTATTTAAAGCACTATATGCAATAAATGAGTTCCAAATCTCCATTGTATATACCGGTTTGTTTTCTCTTTTCTTTTCATAAAATTTTTCGGTAAGTTCACTTTCGTCTTGAATAAAATAGGTTGTTGATTTCCTAGAAGTAGAGACATAAATTTTTGACACCCAGGATCCCATAAACCCTGAAGACCTGATACTTTTCATGTTGTTTCATACAGGCCTCTAAATTACAGCCCAAACTACGAAAGGAGAAAGGGACGGTCAGGTATCTGGAAATTGACCCACCCGAAACAGGTGACAAAGAATATTTTTTCAAGAAGAAAATGAAGTGGTAAGGCAAAGGGATGAATTTCCAGAGTAGTTGGGTTTTCAAACGGACATCAATTAAACGCAATAGTGGTCTCACAAGTATGATGTATTCACCTGAGCCAGGATTCCATGATAACATCCAGTTTTTTGGGGCCCATAGACTACTCTCTTTTCCTTTTTCACCCTTGACCCTTTCTCCTTAAGCTCTAACACCTGACCATACCATCCACAAAGGAAGAGAGATTCCGCTTCCATTTGGGAAACTGGCGAACGTCTCTAGAAGTAAGCTGGTCTCCACAACTTCTTGGTCACCTGCTGAACAAGGCCATGCGCGGGCAGATCCTAACTCTCTTAAGTCTTTTAACGGTTTTCAAATGGTTAAGTCTTGCTCAAAAGAAGACCCATGGAAATGAATTCCCCCCTTTTTCCTACGGACTAGGGCGTTGTGAAGGTTAAGAGAAAGTTGGTCTAGAGCACCCAAAGCATGTAGACAGGCCTTTGTTGCAAATTTTACACAGATATCACCCCTGGTATTATTTATACAAATTGATTTCCCCCACTTCATTTTCCAAAAATAAAATATAAGATAGATGGTGAAAGGAAATTCGTAATTGATTTCCCCCATCTAGTCCAAAGAGATGATGAAAGGAAATTCATAAAATGATTGCCCTCATCTCAACATTTAAATGCATAATTACCCTTTGAAGTGGTGAAAGGAAATTCAATAAAGGGGACTAGATAACTTCACCGGGGTACTGAACAGGCTCGCTGGCAGTGAAGCAATGTCTAAGATATCTATAAAACCTACTTGTAAAAGTAGGAACCATTCAAAACCATTTCCAGATGATAGATCAAGTGTTAGAAAATATTTATTTGAGAGAAAGAGAAGCCAGAGAAACTTGGGTCTCTTTCCAAGATGATGTTATAGCTACGACGAAGATAGAGATGGTCGACAACTCCAAGTTATCCATTGCAGAACAAACTAGAGGAAATATCTTACTGAAGGTCTGGGAGAAGAATATATCAGAAAGCATGGGGAAAGCTAACGAAGTCATGAATTCTTGTGACAAAATGTTCGCCTTGATAAGTAAAGATTTGGTAGACCTTGACAAGGAAGGAAGTGCTGGGACGTTGGGAAAAATAAATATAGCTAAACACCTCTTGGACATCAAAGAAAACATGGAGAAGGAACAAGTGGAGATATCCCAGATAAGCCAGGTCGATATGGCCCAAGTGGACAAATGGCTAGTACAACCAAGTTTACAATTATGCTCCATCATCATGGAATACCGACAAGTAGGGAAAAGGTTTCCATAGCTAGCGAAGAGTTGTTACACCTTTGAAGCAAACAACCAAGCAGAGCCTTCTAGGTTGATAGCCCAATTGGTGGAAAGGTGTGTCATTTGCATTGAGCAGGCGAAGGGGCAGGTTTCTGGTGCTAAATAATGACAGATGTCAACCTGTTCTATTTCTAGAGCCGGAAGGGTAGAGAAAGGAAGGTGCTCCACCCTTACAAGGGAAGACAAAGATGAGAATATGAAATGCTCCAATTTTCCATTTGTAACTGATAATTTTCCAGAACGATCAGGATTCTAGATGTTCAGAATTTTGTTTAAAAAAAAAAGAAAAGATTGTAATAGAAGGGGCTTTTTTTGGGCCAGTGGGTAGATTGTAATAGAGAAAGTTATTTTAGCCAGGATTAATACAAAGCGATTTGAAGACTCCATATTCCGTCAAGATTGAGTTATGTATTTTTTCTTTGTATTTCATGCTTCATGTCATTTCTTTTACATATATGTCTTTGATGAATGTTTTAGCTGCAATTTAGTATAACTTCTACTGTGGTGATCAGGTTCTAGGTATCTAGCTATTTACAGTTTTTCCTCTGTATCAACTACTAGCAGGTACAAGACCTGTGAATTACTTAGATTTCTATATTATATGCATTCATCAAGGTATTCCTGTCTTTTCTTCTTCTGCCACAGTGTGGGATTCCCTTGAAATTGATGCCCCACATTGTTGACAGCTCTATGTTTTCACACTCGGTTTCAATATTTTAAACTCAGTTACGTAAAACGACCTTCGGTTTCGTCAAACCCTTCGATTGACTTCATTGAATTTTCCCTGTATAATCTAAAATTGAAATAAGCATTTTAAAACATCAACCCTCTTTTAAAAGATCTGTTCTCCCCATGATTGTACCTATCGTAAGGAAACCCAACATCGAACCCAGCCCATTGGGTCAAACCAACATCGCATTGAATCTTTTTGATAAGATACTTAAGACTACCATCACCCAGACAGAGCTCGAACGTTCATGGTCCACAATCGAATGGGATATCAGTATTCAAGAATATTTGGAGGTTAGGCAAAGACAACTCAGATATTGGCTATAGCCTCATCCCCCGAAGTTGTCTCCCCCCTTTTTTATTTTACTCTTTTCAGATGCTTAGACTCTACACTTTATAGCCTTAAGTGTAGACTCAGGACCAACATACCCAACGATTTCATGAACCTTCCTTGTGGCCATTTAAAGAAGTCCCTTTTTGCAACATTGTATGACTGGGTACAATCTACTGCGAACTCTATAATATATCCTCCTATTATGCTATCCAACTAGAAATAAACTACCCGAGAAGTATTATTACTTACAGAATTCATCTATCTTAACAACTTAGGAGTCCAATTCCTTGTTGTTGCATCTTGGTACCTTCCAGTGTTCTCCACTAATATTTATAACCACTCTGTCAGAATAATTGGAAATGTTCCAAAGAAAATTTCATGCAACTCTGTGTATACATACCTTTTCATCCACTTTTTTTTACTCATCCGAGGGTTTCTATTCTCTTTTCGGGAAAAATCTAATTCCTTCATTTCTAACCATTCTGAAATATCCTTCTTTGTTGACCTCCAAAACATTCCCTTAATCACAGGATCCGGGTCCCAAAAATGGAACCATTTGTTGGCATTGTGTGCAGTTGTAAGACCCTAGGTTCAATTTATCGTTTGACCAAAAAAAACCTTCAGACACCAGCCCTTTCAGCATCACCTGCATGCGCAGATGAAGTCTCACCTGAGGTATCTATTGGTACTGTAGGAACTAGGTTTTTGCAGTGGTGAGGGAATGGGAGGTTATTTTACTGTTCATTCTTAATTATTTGTTATGTATGCATTATGCTACAAGTGCTCTTATTTTATTACTTAGTGGATATCAGGTTCATATTACCATTATATTCTAGATTACTGCATAAACTCATTACTGTAATAGTCATAACCATTGCGCCATGATTACACATAAGACAAATCTACTCTAATATGAATCCAGACAGATTCCATAAACAATCACACAAAATACATGTAACACAACATTTAATGTGGTTCACCCAACTCCAGGCTACATCCACAACGGTTGGCTTCTTTATTATGCCTTTGGTAATTGATTCAGGCTTGCACACTACACTTACAAAGGTACATCACGATTATCTTTCTCTTCTCCTAACCTAGCTACTCTGCAGTGTAAGATTTTCTCTCTTTGCATCATCTCTATAGCATTAAGACATAAAGTATTATATTCAATAGAAGAGAACAAAAGAACTAGGGAAACCCCTATTCTCCAAACCCATTACACACACATATATATATATATATATATATATATATATATATATATATATATATATATATATATATATATATATATATATATATATATATATATAT
>ML816095.1:118349-139541 GCA_009831015.1 Picea engelmannii | reverse complement strand
CCCGCCAATCCCATAAAGGATCTGATGTCTGATACATCCTTTGGGGTAGGCCATTCCATGATAGACCTGATCTTGTCAGGGTCTACTGCTACCCCTTCCTTGGACAGAACATGTCCCAAGTAATGTATTTGCTTCTGAAAGAATTCACATTTGCTGAATTTAGTATAGAGCTTATGCTCTCTTAGCACTTGCAACACAAGTCTAAGATGCTCTTCATGTTCTCCTCTATTCTTAGAGTAGATTAATATGTCATCAATGAAAACTAGTACAAATTTATCTAAAAATTTACTGAGTACATTGTTCATTAAGCACATGAAAGTGGAAGGGGCATTGGTTAACCCAAATGGCACTACCACAAACTCATAGTGACCATACCATGTCTGGAAAGAGGTTTTATGGATGTCTTCACCCTTAATTCAGACTTGATGGTATCCCGACCTCAAGTCAATTTTTGAGAAAATAGACGCACCTCCCAACTGATCGAATAGATCATCGATCCTGGGCAAGGGGTACTTGTTCTTTATGGTTACTTTATTGAGTTGTCTATAATATATACACATTCTAAGGGTGCCATCCTTCTTTTTCACAAACAGGACTGGTGCTCCCCATGGGGACACGCTGGGTCGAATATAACCCTTATCCATCATTTCTTTCAATTGCAGTTTGAGTTCAACTAACTCAAGTGTCCTCATCCGGTAGGGTGTCCTAGACACCGACACCGCTCCTGGTGTGAGCTCTATTGAGAAGTCAATGTCTCTTCTCGGAGGTAGACCCGGTACCTCTTCTGGAAACACATCTCTGTATTCTCTCAGGATAGGGTGTTCATCAGGGCTTGGTTTAGCACCTTCGGTTGTTTTCAACACCTGTATTGCATATAGGAGACATCCCTTTCGACAATACTTTCTCATTTGCAGGGCTGATATTTGTCTCACCGAGACCAGTTTTCGGATCCCTTGGAGGGTTATCCTTTTTCCTTCTTTGCTCACACATTCTAAGGTTTTATGGTAACAGTCCAATTTGGATTTATGGGTGGACAACCAGTCCATACCAATCAACAAATCGTATGATCCCAGGGGTAATACATTAAGGGTTGCTTGGGTGGGGAATTCACCCAACATTAGCTGGTAGGTTGGTATGGCCTCTACCACCTTTATTTTAGTGCCAGTGGCTAACTGTACCAACCATGGCTTAGTTTATTTTTGTGGCTGTAGCTTACACTTATCCACAGTATTAGGGGCTATATAACTCAAATTTGAACCAGGGTCAATTAAAACAGACACTAGATGGTTGAAAACCATACCTTCTATTTCCACCACTGAAGCTTGGTGGTCAGCTTGGTTATTATCCAAGGCTGCATAAATCTGCGGCACACTTCTTTCCACATCATTGACTGTGGTAGCTTCCTGAAGGTTATAAAATTTTCGACTGTTATGTTGTCGGTGTGGACAGTCTCTCAGGAGATGCTCTTCTCCGCAACCCCAGCATTTTAGAGGTTCTTTCTTTGGGTTATTAGTTTTCACTAGTATAGGTCCAGAAGTTTTTTTTCCGTCCACTGAGGGAAAGTTCTGTTGGAGTACACTCCAGGCTAGATAGTTCATTCTGGGGTTCTTCTTGTAGTTTTTAAATCCTGAGGATTTGATCCCCTTTTTCTGAAATCTCGAACCACTCTTCTGCTTCCAGTCTCCACGAGACTCTGCCCGATGTCCATATTGTTCATGACAATATGTTGCCTTTCGTATAGTGTCTTCTAAGGTCTTTGGCTCGTCAAATTCAGTTCGGTTCCGGTATTCCTTGGGTAGCCCACTGATGAAGCGTTGTGCTTTTGCCTTCTCTGCTTTGATGTAGGGTACATATCTCAATAAGTTGAGGAATTTGTTGACATATTCCTCTATAGTAAGTTGTCCCAATTTGAGTTCATAAAACTCTTTAGCCTTCTCGTCGAAATATCTTTCCGACAAATACTTCTTCCAGAAGTACTTCTCAAACCGTTTCCAAGATAGGTCCTCCTCGCAGACCCCTTTCATATTCTTAAGGTCTTCCCACCAAATGGAATCATTTCCGTTCAGATTGAAAGTGGCCACTCGGGCCTTCAAATTCTCTAAAAAATCATGGACTCTGAAATATTTCTTCAGTCCAAGTAGTCAGGCCTCGGCTTCCTCTCCCTTCTTTATATCACCGTTGAAGGAGGGAGGTTTGGCCTTTCTAAATTCCTCAAATTTATGACCCTTGGAAGTCTTTTACTTCCTCTGTTCTCTTCGAGAATAGGAACTGGTCCTGCTGTTGGAAGAGCCTTCTGAATCGCCAGCTTCCTTCTCAGTGGAAGCGTCTAGCACTGGTCCTTTACCTCTGGGGTGAACCTTCCTTGAGGTGCTCCTCTCAGTATGGCCACTAATACGACCATGTTTCTACACTTCGGGTTCATGCTGCATTTGTTGTTGTAGGTCGGATAAGATCTGTAATAACATTGCATTAATTTCAGTTTGTTTTTCTTGTTCTTTCATCATCCTTTCATTGTCGGCCTTGCATCTTTGCAACTCAACCATGAGACTCCTCACAGTCTCGGCTAGATCGGGAGGGGTTCCTATTGATCTCCTTTCGTCAGAGTCTTCGTCTCTATTGTGGGAGCCTTCTCCCATCTCTTGGTGAGTCACCATATTCTGCATCTGTCAATTCCCGCGGCTGATCGTCCGCTTGAGTGAAAAGACAAATGCTGGCTATTAGTCAAGAGTTAAATACATTTTCATAATTTGCGCATAATTTATATCGCTTTCACATGCATACACAGTCGGGTTCTTGTTTCCAAGTTTTTAATCATGGACAAGAGAGTTAAGTTATGGGGTTACTCCTCGTAGGAGTGCTTCGAACAGAGATTATGTGCAACTCGTACATGAGCCCAATCAGTCTGAGTGTTGTAACCATGCTCTGATACCACTTTGTCACATACCCACTACCTAAATCAGATTTTTCTGGTCTTCTGCCGGACCAGAACCTCTAATTATCCATGGAGGCCCAGCGTAAGCTGGCTTTTTCTCTCTCTTTCTTTGTTCCCATGTGATCGCGGGTCATGTTCACAGTTCAATTTGAACGCAGTGCCTATTTTTATTTCGCGCCTCAGCGCTACAGTAATGTCTAAACGTTTGACTCTGCACCCGCCAAAACCCGACAGGGCTAGCGACCAACCAATGGGGACGAATTCCTACAGGGTCAACAAATGGCCAATAGGAACAAATCTCAACAGGGGTAGAGAACCACCAGTGAGAACATGCCCCGTCGCATGGTTAAGTGGAATACAGGTGGCGAAAAGGGAAACTTGACATGGTAGTCAACATGACAGGAGGGGGGTCCCACTTCACAAGCCACACTATTCCGAACCCCCCCCCCATTAAAGATAGAATGGCAAGGGGGGTCCAGAATCCACTTGAGCACCGTTGATCATGATGAGTTAATCTCGACCGTTCGAGAGTTGCGTGTCCAATTCCGGACCCCCCCCATTAACGGCAGAATGGCCAGGGGGATCTGGAATAAATCCTTAGCCGTAGATCTAAGCGAGTGGACTCTGGCCATCCAGATCTGCTCGCTACTTACCTTTATGTGCATTCACGCCCCATCTTAAATCTGGCATCTCTACCTCACATCGAACGGTCATCCCAGACCTAGGACCCTCCGAGAGGATCCTGACCATTCGTCAAAGCATGACCACATGCTAACCTCTCGAGGTTTATAAGTCTGGACTTTGGGGTTTGAGAGCACGGGGTAACATGTCCCTTCGGTATCCTGAATGCCGAAACGCCGAAGTGTTGAACGAACCCCAATCATAGATTAGCCCCTTGGGTTAAGCATTGCTCGATATGACCTCTTCCCATATGACCACAACCTCTCTTCCATCGGGATTTATCAAGGTGAGAGCCCGACCTATTGTCAACAGTACTCCTGAATCCCCAATTCTCGATTTCCCGAAACGGGCAATCTCTCGACATGTCACCTCCTTAAATCGGACGACCCTCAACTGCTCCGAGGTTTCCACCTTGGAGAGTCTCGATCCCTTGTCACCAAGACTCCTGATCTCATGATCCTTGATTTCCCGTAATGGGAGATCTTACGACACGTGGCCTCCGTCAATCAGATGGCTTAGATCTACTCTGGGGTTTCCATAATGGAATGTCCCGAACTCTTGTCAACAGGAATCCCGATTCCGCGATCCCTGATTTCCCGTAATGGGAGATCTTACGACACGTGGCCTCCGTCAATCGGACGGCTTAGATCTACTCCGGGGTTTCCATAATGGAAAGTCCCGAACTCTTGTCAACAGGAATCCTGATTCCGCAATCCCCGATTTCCCGTAATGGGAGATCTTACGACACGTGGCCTCCGTCAATCGGATGGATTAGATCTATTCCAGGGTTTTTCTCCCTTATACACTGGAGTCGTGACCCTCGGGTAACTCCTGACAGATCCAATGGCTGTCGGGTTTTTCAGCCGAGATATGTCGGCTGAGACAAATTCCCTTCTTGTGGACTCTCCCACGACTTCCCGAATGTGGAAAGATCCATGGTTCGAATACTCTCATGGACCTTGGGGGTCTATGGTCCTAAACCCTTTCGATACCCATGAAGACACAGGAAATCTAAGTGGTAAGGCATTCAACGCCCTACTCTCTCCTACCAATCTAACGGTTGTGTGTGACCGCAGATCTCCCGACGAAATCTCGTCCATCGATCAACACCTGTCAAGGTTAAGGCACTTAACACTCCATATTCTCCTTTCGATCTGACGATCATGAGTGACCGCAGATCTCCCGACGAGATCTCATCCATCGATTCATTACTTCATCCTTATGTTGTCATCTCGGTTTTTAAGAGGATTGTTCCTCCTCATGCAGGGCCACTAATTCCTTACGCCTTCTCAACTACCTTCCCGGTTCTTGATGGGTTTTTCAAGGAAGGTATTTCTATGGGGAGATTTACTCAGGGAACTACCTGAGGTATGTAAGGATGTCGTCCTCCCAAGAACCAGACGTGAAGTCTGAATTTGATCAGTACGCACACAAATAATGAATTCATGAAGACATAAATCATATGTAGTATTTCCATATGAATATACAACTACTAGTACTAATCAAAACACCATGCAGTCATTCTTATAATGAAATCATTCACAGTTTCACAACTTATGAGCATAATTATTAGAATAAGCACATATATATATATCAAGATGCCAGAGGCAAAAAACTTATCAGATATAACACCAGGGTCAAGCAACTGCTGAGAGGGGTGCTCATTTCCACCCAACCATAGGCTTAGCGACTCCCAACGGATTTACCACTAGTCACCCCCGAGCTGAGACCATGATGTTGTGAGACAGTGTCTTTGTCTGCCAGTGACCAGGAGCGAAGGTTGCAATCCTTCCTCTCTGCTATCACCCACTCTACATAATTCTAGAGTTCTCCCCTCACGTCTTCCCCCCAATCGTTTCTACCCCACGCCTTATCCTCTTGCAAGGTTGCGTGTGGCGTGATTACCCTCGCGCTGATCAGGTTTGACGGCTCTACGGATGGGAGGTTCACCTCCCATCCCTCATTAAACCATCTACCTACCAGCCTGCGAGACATTTAATTCGGGGCCAGCAAGCCACTTTTGGTTCTCCGGGCCAGTGGAGTCCAAATGCGGTATTAATTCTCGGTGGAAGTTAATGCCACCTTTTCAGGTGCCTTCCACCGCCATCGTGGTCTCTTTTCTACACGTCCCCTCTCAAAAGTCCTGCAATAAATTCAAAATTTTATTATTGACCTTTTACTCAAGGTCTATTTACATCACATATTCACATTTATGAGTTTGCCATAGTTCTTGGCCAGTCCAGTTATATTTACAAGCTGGGGGAAACAGGGTGTTACACCTACTTACTCTACTCTTCCTTGCATTGTTAGTTAGAACATTTGGTTGGAACACAATAGGACAATCTTTGAAAATGGGACCCCATCCATCAACTCTGTAGTGTTCAAGACCCTTGGGGGTCTGAATAGTCAAACATTTACTCAAAAAGCGCCAATCCAAAGACTCCTCAAGACTTCTCCTCAAGTATCGATTATAGTGGTTGGTTTGATGGTGCAGCAGAATTAAATGGTAAACATAGTGGAGCATGGGGTTTGATTAGGATCAATACAAATGCAATATACAAGTGGACTTACAACTGTGGTCCAAGTACCAATACTAGAGAAGAACTACTTGGAGTCTCGGTGATGCTCACACTAGCAACTAGGCTACATATTGTTGATTTGCAAGTATTTGGAGATTCTAGAATAATAATTGATTGGATAAATGACAAAGGGAAATTACAGGTAAATGCCTTAGAATGTTGGAAACTCAGGATCAGATACCTCAACAAATCCTTTTCTTCGATCAGTTACACACATATCTATCGAGAATCAAACATGGAGACTTATAAACTTTCTAAGAAATCACTTCATATTCAAGAAGGAAAGATTTCTTATAATCAGTGGATAGATGAACATGAGGGACCTACTCTATTCCTAAAGCTAGATTAGAACTCCAATGAAGTTATAAGTACATAAGTGAGCTAAAGCTGGAAAATCATCTGAATCAGATTTTTTTTTTTTGTATATCTCCTTTTTGGTCGCACAAAGTGGATGGAAGCTGACACCTTAGATTTACTTTTTTTTAATGGTTATCTTCATTATAGCTTATGTTATGGTTCGAGAGTCTTTGGACATATATATAACATATTATGAGGAAAAATATGGTATCTATTTTGTTCTTATTTTAACATTACCAAATTATATTATATAATGAAATTTTTTATATTAAAAACAAAAAAATACAATAATATTTATTTCTATTATTAAAATAACATCACCTCTTTTGCTATGTCAAAGAAGGAATACATTTTATTTCTATTATTGAAATAACATGACCTCTTTTGCTATGTCAGAGATGGAATACATTTTGTACAATTTAAATTTTAAACATTAATACAATACTCCTCTCTACTAGCTCTTTATATTATATAGTAGTGACATTTAGTACTTGGTGTCAATGATATTTTTGTCTTTATGATAACTATGATCTTTGCGCAATTGTAAAATGGTGTTTGTAGAAGAATGAATTGGACGTTGAAGGTTTATATACAAAACAACTCATCCAAACATATTTTAGATGGTGGTATTGCTCAAATTTGAGCTTGAATTTTAATGGTTTTTAACTATGATTTTAAAATTTTTTCTTTACTATTTAGGAGGTCACAATGACTTTTTTTAAGGAGGATGTGTAATATCTATGAAGAGGATGTGTAATATCTATAAAACAATAGTATGAAATGCTTTATTTTCATATTCTTTTTAACCATATGCATTGCAAATATATGAAATACTTTATTCCTAATCAAGTAGTGTTATTAAGTAAAATTTAGAATCAATAAATATCATTGTTATTTATTTTTGAAAGTATTTAAGCGAGACATTTTTGAGATAAAAATTAGTCAAAATCATAATCTATTAACTTTAATTTTTTTCGACTTTAATATTATTAGATAATGGTGAATTTTTTTTATCTATGGAAGGGATGGTTCACTAACAAAAAACATGTCATGGATAAGACTAAGAAAAAACATGTCACAAAGTGAGATTTGAGATTTGAACCTAGGTGGAGAGAGTAACAACTTTTCCTCACAACCACTCAAATTACACCCAAATAACATCCTTTAACTCAAAATTATAGATGAATATCACCTATACTTCCAAAGAATACATAAACCTATAAAATACAATTGTTATTATTTCACAAGAATTTACAAAAAAATCATATTTAAAATCATATTATTATTATTATTAAAAACAATTATTATTATTGTGTCAATGTGCTTTCCATTTCATTGATTAAATTGAGTAAAATAACCATTGTTTCTTTCATTTGTTTAAAAAAACTTATAAAAACATATATAAAAAAATTGAAAATATACATTTTCTAAAATAAACTTTAATATATTTTATTAAAATAAAAATAATTAAAATTAAAATTAAAATTAATATCCATTATTGTTTTGACCTTTAATCTCTTTGCATGTTTATTTAAAAATAATAACATTCGACACAATTCTTGCATACGTTATTTTTTTCAATAATATTGCAAAATTTCCAGCTCAATATTGTCGAGTATACACTTTGAACAATTTGCATTCAAATAAAAATATAATTACAAAGTTGATAATTTTAAGAATCACCAAAGTGAAGTTATTGAATAACTCAACGGAGACAACTCAGATGCATGGTATATTCAATTTATAAATGAAAATAAATCCTTATCTGATGCGACAGGTCTCCCACCAATCCGTGCAGAGGAAGCCAGGATTAATGATCTCATCTACTAAGATGCATGGTATATTCACGGTAGTGGTTATTAATTTATAAATGAAAATAAAATATGATGGTAAACATGACAAGTTGGTAATGAATAGAACTCCAACATATTATCAAGTGTTGTCACGAAAATAATATGTCAATCTAAATAATAAATGAAATGTTTTTAAGACCATTGGGATTGTTTATTTTATATAAATAAAATTTATAATAGTTATAAATTAAAAAATAAAAATAAAAACATCAAATTACTTACTATGAAAAAAAGGAAAAACATAAAATGTGATATTGAATTTTAAAAAGTGATTAATTATAACATTTAATTAAAGATAACTTACTTGTTTAAATGAATTTGTTAAGTTAAGTGATTAAAATTGTGAGCCAATCATTTAACTTTGTATTGGCAATTGTAATTTTTTAAGTTTTTTTTATTAAGAATTGTAATTATGAAATACAAATATTATTGAGAATTATAATTAATTTATTATAAATTGTAATTACAAAACTCAATATTATTGGAAATTCAATTCTTTGGTTGAGTAGTCATATAATTGAAATGAATAAAAAATAAAGAAACAAAGCATTACTTCTTATTTGGGAAAGATAATCTTTCATTAAGTAGGATTTGCTTTAGTTTATCAAGAAAATTAATCAAATTACTTAAATTTAGATATATATATATATATATTTTTTGTAATGGTACTTTTATTTTTATTTGCAAGAAGTTATAGATTAGAAAATAGAAACCTTGTTTTAAGAATGGACTTTGTATAAAGAAAGAAGAAATTGCTCCAATACACTAGTTTTTGAGTGATAATATAGTCCATAGATTTTAACACTATGTATTTTGGTCTATCCTACTTTAAGAAAAAATGAAGTGAATTACCTTTTATTGCTTTGGAATTTTATTTGTTTCACTTGTTTGCAGCCTGTGTCTATTGACCAGGGGTGTTGGAGTAGTACTGCTATGGACTCTTGTGGGGTCTTGAAGATGTAAAAATTATATTTTCACTAATATAATGAGCTAATTTTCTGTTGGAAAAAAAGAATGCTTCAAGAGAAGCATTCCTAAACCACCATAGTTTTGAAGAGTCAAAAGCTTAGGGAGGTCATTATTGAAAAAAATATTTTGAAATTGAGATTTAAAGTGGGCGTATGTAGGACATTTTAATAAAAAAAAAAAATCATCTTCAACCTTCTCTAATTTATAAAATGGCATGGATATTCCACTAGAAGAGTTTGTGAACAAATCTTTCAATGTACCGAAATATTTTAGTATGCACTTAATTCTCTCAGATATTAGATTTATTATTACTAATTTAGTGCTTAAATTCAAGGAAATAAATGAAACTGAAGCTAAAGAAAAATAAAATAAAATCACCATCAAAGGGGCTTATGCTCTGCTCTATTTTCCTTAGCTATGAAATGAAAATACATAGAAAGGGGCACTCTTTCTAGAGATTCTCTAGAGGTGTGGCTTGAATGGATTCTATAGAATCTACTACCTCCTCTATTATGCTTCCATAACCCACTCCTAGATGCTCTACTCAATTCTGAAATACTAACAGTAATAAAAGAATGGAACCCCCTCTCTCCTTGGTGGCTTAATATTTAACATAATATGATATCCCTCTAGGGTTAGGACTAGGTTTTTTACATGCCTCAACCATCTATTATTGTTAGGGTTTTGGACCCTCTAGAATATTTTTGAAAGTCTAAACATGACTAGCCCCACATGTGTGAGTAATGGGGGGTGGCATGGCATCCACTCAATACCATGGTGACCAATATCATAGGACAACTTGCAAGAGGCATAACTTCTGCATACAAACTTTGATCGAGACAATTTTCACACCGTTGGAAATCTTTCAATGTGTAGAACAACATCAATGGGAGAGAGTTATGATAAAAACAAATCACCCTGAAAAAGTGTCATTTTGATGCCTCAAAGTGGCTCTAGAAGGTTCCACACCCTAAATCACCAAATTGGGACCTACTCCTAGAATGGGCCCCACAAACCCATTCCTAAAATTTTCTACCGAAAAAGTACTAACTATATAATGATCCATTTTGAATCACTTTCATTGTCACAAACATGAAAAATTCTTTCAACCCATGGTGTTTTATAAATTGTCCAATGTCTAATTTCAGTATGGAGCCCATGAGAGTTTCTTTTTATTTTAGTAATGTTTTTTTTTCCTTTACACTAGTTAAAAAAAAGATAATTTTTTTATCTTCTAGATTAGGATTAATCTCCTTCCTATAGTATCTTAGTTTTATTTCCTTGATTCTCTAATGATTTAGCCTAGACTTGGAATCTTTATGCTATGTGCAAAATATGCCTAAGAGTGAACAAATAGTTACATTGATTTTAGAATGATATAATGGAAAATAATAGAGTGCACTGATTTAGTAATGATACAATGAAAAATGATTCACTGCATTGATTTTGAAGTGATATATAGTGAAAATTGATCCAATACATCTATTGAAATGATATATAGTCAAAATTTATGGAGTGCATCAATGCATCAATTTCAATAATCAGATAGTGCAAATTATCTTGTCAATTGATTTTAGTAATAACACAATGCAAATAATTTCAAATTTCATATTATAAATTAAACTTCAACACTTACTTCAGTGTGATTTTTCTATTAGTATTTTCATATTAAAGTCATTTGTTATTATTCATCACTTATATTTATTATATTAATAAAATATAGAGAATGTATTGATATAAACGTTGAAACAAAAAGCATGCAACATAATATAATTATAATAAAAAACATATGAGGTTGGAGAAATAAACTAATAAAAAATATATGAAGTTGGAGAAATAAACTATTAATATTGGAAAGAAAGAGAGAAAATGTATGTCTTTTATTGCAATATTTTAACTTAAAGGCTTGAATGGTTTCTTATTTCAACTTCCTTGCCATATGATTAATATGAAAAGATGAGAAGATTAAAATTTGACTATAAAAAAAGTTGGGGAAGATAGATTGAGTTTGTTCATTGTGTAATCCATTTCTTATTTATTATATGGAACCTATTACTTTCTCACATTTTTTTCTACTCTAAATATATATCAATTGAAAATTGCCAAGTGGGTGCCATCACTCAAGGATGATATTGATGAGAAGATAGGTTGATATTGTTCATTATGCAATCCATCTCTTATTCATTATATACATCATATTACTTTCTCACTTTTTTTCCACTTCCCATAGTAAACCAAACTTTGTGTGGGAAGGATAACACTTACTTGACAAATTATTATTTAACAATTTACTATTTTTCCTATTTATTATTTAATAATCAACAGAACCCCCCTTTTAAATACATTCTCAGCACTGGGTTTCCCTCCCATATTGAGATTTTTGGTTGTCCCTATGAAAGGTGGAGATTAGAGTATCCATTATAAACATTGGACAGTGCATATCATTATTACTTTCTTACTATTCACCTTTTTTATCATTTAACATCATTACTTTATTATTGTTCACCTTGCTTTTAATGTAACTTTTGAAGGATTTAGCGGGTAAATGGAAGGAAATATGTAAAGGAGGTCTCAAGTTGGATTCTCACCCATATTTATCGGTACCTTTTTTGATAATAACTTCCATGTTATAGGTGATACTAAGTAAATTTAGAATAATCGAATTCCTCTAAACATATATATAACAAATTTCAATAATAAAAAAAACAGAAAACCAAATTGAAGAAAGGATATTGCATCATCATAAATTCAAGAGGGGATAGGGTATGTATATCCAATAAACTTTACCACTCAAATCTTAAAAACAGATTATTATTATTATAATATAATGAAAGTAAATTACACAAATAAAAGTTACTCAAAAATATATCAAAGCATGCAATGTAATGAAATGAAGTAGTAGGAACTTTGCTATTGATAGCATTAGCAGGCTGGTTATTTGATCGCCCACTTAATATTTGGAAGTATCTTGGCAACAAGTAGTAATGAAAGTACGTATTGCATCCAAGAGATCGTGTGCCTGCTGTGAAAAGTTGGCGTCCGTGGTAACAAGATTGTCGTGTAGATGGAAACAATGTCCCACGTTATTGGATACGACTACCTCCACGCTCTTCCCCGCAATCTTCATGGCTTCGCAATACTCAAACTGCGTGTCACGGATCAGATCGTGGCCTGCTATCGCCACCAGGAATGGAGGAAGATTCATATGTTGGAGATCTGGAGCGAACGGCCCCATTGGATTGGTGATGGGATGGTCTTTAGTGCTGCCCTCTGGCAAAGCAAGACTGAACAATTTGTCCACCGCTTCAGTGCTGAGCATAGCTATGTCTGGAGGAGTTTCCATCTCTGATCTGCTCCTCTGCTCTCTCACAAATCCCGGATGTATCATGATACCCCCGCAGAGCCGGAGTAGATGTAAACGTTCCATAGCTGCTGCACGAATGGCCACCTCGTGCACCAGGTTTCCTCCGGCGCTTTCTCCCAGCAAAATACAGCGCGTGAAATCTCCATGGTGACTCAGCCACGGATCTTCCGAGTCCCCGCGCGCCAGACGGTGAAGCCATTCAAGAGATTCCATCCCGTCTTCACAAGCTGCAGGAAGACGGTGTTCGGGCGCTAGCCTGTAATCTACTGAAACACACATCACCCTGCACTGCTTCACAAGCCGAGAGAGAAATAAGTTTAAACATCTCCAGTCTGCACTTCCTATACAAAACCCTCCACCATGGAAATGAACCACAATGGGATATTTCTCCACTCTGTTCATATCTGGCAAGGTTTCTGGCAAATAAATGCGAGCCCAGATGCCCGTATGAGGATTAATCTCCAAATCTCTGGTTGCAACTCCATTTATAAATGACTGAGAAGCACTCACGGGTGCAATCAGATCGTTTACTTGATCCGCTGCATCGATTTTACATGAACGGGGACGCTCGATTGAGCCGTCGCTATAAATCAGAAGTAAACCAGAAATTTCATCAATTATTTGCTTGCCCATACTATGATCTAGTCTCATGAATCTTGCTGCTCAATGCCTTGGCTGATTCTTCTTTGTTCTTCAATCCACATATATAATCAGAAGAGTCGGCTGAGTTGGTCAGTGGAATTCTTCAAATGGGTGAACTGCGCCGCCCACGTCGTCCTATAGTGGAGATGAATCTGTCGCACCTGCACGCCTTCTTGTTTTTATTTGACATGTAACAACAAAATTCAATTTTGTGATGTAGCCACTAAAACTGAATAAGGAAGAGATAAGATTAGATTCAAAAATTTCGGAGAGATATACTCATTATTTTGATATGTGGGACAACTATCTAAATGGGGCTAAAAAGTAGTTTATTAGGTCAACATCGTTGATGAGTAGGGGAGATACTTCAAATTGTGGGGGCTAAAAAGGAGTATATTAGGTCAACATGAGTATATTAGGTCAACATTGTTGATGAGTAGGAGAGATACTTCAAATTGTGGGTCTAGAAAGGAGTTTATTAGGTCAACATTGTTGATGAGTAGGGGAGATACTTCAAATTGTGGGGGCTAAAAAGGAGTTTATTAGGTCAACATTGTTGATGAGTAGGGGAGATACTTCAAATTGTGTGTTGTCATTAAGCCATGTAATAGTGGGATGCTCACATCATATCACCAATATTCTAACTAGGGATGCATCAATATTCTAAATAGGGATGCATAAAGGGGTTTCTAGTCAACATTATCAATAAGTAGGAAAAATACTTAAAACTTGTGTAATAATGGGGGTACTCAGAGATCCAGATCCTTCTGTAATGTTAGGAGACTCCCTCCCAATGTGGTATTGCATCGTAACACACCTTTTTCTCTTGTTGTGTAAAAACAATGATTGAATTTGGAGAGTCCATATGAAGTGGAAGGGGCAAGGCCTCATTGGATCCATATGGTTGAAATCAAGGGTTGAGTGCAAAAAGTTGTACATATAGTGTGGGCATATTATTAGTCCTTATTAAATCAAGAGCTGAGTCAAAGGAAAACAACTTTCCATTAGTTTAATTTTAATTAAATAATCCATAATGTTTACATGTTTTTCAATGACACATGATCAAAGCAAATGCTTGTTGATGTGATCAGCCCATTGATTTGGTAATATAATGTGGCCATGTGTTACGCATGTTAGATGTGACTACACATAGACTTGGTGTTACGACTCTTTAATGTTGAAAGGTTGAAAATTAAATTAGTTTTGAAAATATATTATATTTTTTATATAATCATGTCAATTAGTTTTGAAAATATATTATATTTTTTATATAATTAGTTTTGAAAATATATTATAACTTTTTATATAATCATGTCAATGGGTTGAAAATTAAATTAGTTTTGAAAATATATTATATTTTTTATATAATCATGTCAATTAGTTTTGAAAATATATTATATTTTTTATATAATTAATTTTGAAAATATATTATAACTTTTTATATAATCATGTCTAAATGGAAGAAAATTTCAAACATAATAATTTGATTAAAATATAATATATTTTGATTAGTATGGGATATGAGAATAAATTTTATTGCATTAAAATATAAGTGATGAGAATTAATTTTATTGCATTAAAATATAAGTGATGATATTTTAAAAAGATATTAATTTTATTATTATGTTTTTCAAATTTGTAATAATTTTTTTTTTGTTTTAAAGAATTATAAAAGTTTTTGTAGTTTTAAATTATGACATCAAATATTCTCTGAGGTGTAGGATAGTTGGTGACGAAATGTGTTGTTAAGGCACTTTGTGATGTTAAAGTCACTGGTTCGAAACCTGCGGGGACACAAAATCTAACCATGTTAAGGATTGGTGTGGCTCAGGACAGGTGCGATCCCCGGGTGATTTTGACGCCTTAGATGCTCTTGAGTCACGGTTTCTCAACTAGAAGCTAGTCCTGCAGGTCACGGACAAACTAGCCAAAAAAAAAAAAAAATTATGACATCAAATGTAAGAGATAGTTTTTTATCTATATAATCTCTCAAATTGAAAATAATTTTTTTTAAGTGTTTAAAACATGATATAAAGGAAAAGAAGTATAAGTGCACATTAAGTGATGGGCCAAGGAATTGCAACCAGAGTTTTGAACCCCTCCACATGACTTTAGATTGTCCTCCACATGACTTTAGATTGTCAACTCATAAACATGCTAGTTTGATGAGGTATTAATGTGCATTGTATGTGAAAATTACAATAGTACAACTATCTACTAGAAATTAAACATGTTAGTTCTAAGAATGAAGGAATGTTTTAACAACAAGAAGGATGCTTAATCTCATCCTCTTTATTTTTGTTTTCTTACTCTCTGATGTTGGTGGCTTTGCACTCTATCTACCACAAGTCAAGGTCACGAAGAACAAGGGGTGAGGAGAGTGTTTTCCACTTAGTTAGATACGAAGAAAACAATAGTTATAAGGGTAACCAATCATCCAATGATGTCAAGGAATTATCAGCTCAAAGTCATAGAATAAGCTGAGATGCTTAGCATGTAAGAGAATAGTACAATATATTAAAGAATATAAAGCAAATATGCGAGAATTGTACTTGCTAGAAAAATAAAAATTAGATTTCTATAGAAAAGAGTTAAAATAATTTATTAATGAAATGACATAAATCAACTAACCCTAGTGAAATAACATCCTTAAAAATTGCTATAAGAAAATAAGAATACTTGCAGGAATTGGTACATAACAACAACAATGATTAAACTAATAACCTTGAGTGGGCCCTACTCAAGGTCTCTACGAGGAACCTAAAGAAAACACTAAATGCAAAAAAAATTGAAAAACACATTCTACATTAGGATATTAAATTCATAATAGAAAATTGTATTTGACATGTTCAAATTCACTATCTCCAAAGAGGGTTCTCAATGCTAAGAATAATAACACTAGATAAATACTAACTCCTAGTCTCTATTTATACAAAAAAGACTCATTAATCACCCCTTCAATCAATCCTTGACTAAAGGGATCTTCTCTTAAGTATCCCTAGAAGGGATCATTTTTCCAAGGGTCAAATTCCCTCCTAATCAGATCTTCATCAATAAAACAAATCAAGCCAACATATTTCTTAATTGGATGTCTTAAGCTATCAAACACTTGTATTTCTTTGGAGGTTGAATAGGGAACACAATCCCCTTTTTTTCTTGGGTATAGGTTGATCAAGGTTTACCCTAGAATTTGATCTGCTTGAGAAATTGATTAATTTACACCTTTAAAATGCAAGAGTTTATTAAAATCACAACTAGACTAAGGCATATAACACAAACCAATCATTAATTAATATTATCACAATAGTCAATGCACAAATCCCAAGATATTTATATTAATCATATTCAAAACATATCTTTTAAATTACAAGAGACGGTCACATCATCCACAAAATAGGCCTCAAATTCCCAAAATTAATTTGAAAGTTGATCAATAGGTGTAGATTATACTTACAAGATTAAAATTACAAAGTAATTTCCATGCCATTTATTGATCCAATTTCATCTTTAAAGCCACCACACAACTCTTTGAATTCACACACATGTGTAAGGTTTTCCTAGAGATACACTAGATCATAATCTAAACTCTCTCTATATATGTGTGTCATGTGTGTGCGCATGTGTGCTTGTGAATAGTTCATTGAGTTAGTTAAATTTATTTGAGTGCATTGTTTGAAGGTGGATTTTGATATGAGGTCTCAAGTTCTAGTCTAGTTCATGTTTTAGTCTTGGTGAGTACCCATTACGTTACCAACAATTATTTTGGATGTCATTTGAGTTTCCCTCTAACTAGATAGTTTAAGGAAGAGAGGAAGATCCCATAGAATTTTCCATAGAAAATAATAAATATAAATGTGCAAAAGTTTTACTATAATAATGCCACATATTTTCTTTATAAAAATGATAATAATAAAAATATAAAGAAGAAACACTATATGTTTATTTCAAAATTATGATATCAATACATAAATATATATAAGAAATAATGATAGCTTAAAAAAAACTAACATAAATTTTGGAAATTGCAACATGACATATTTCAAAATATCTTTAATATTTTTCCATGAACCATGGTTTGGGGAGCATGACCCATCTTTGTTTCTTGCAATAGACTAGGGAACCAATTTGGGTATATATCCCTACTAAAGACAAAGATTAATTCTAGGACTATTTTGTAATTTAGGGAACCATACATTGGTGTTGGCACAGGGGCAGACCCAGGGTTCATCTCCAAGAGTGCACCAATAAGCCTTAACTACTGGCCCTTTCAGAAGCACCTGTGAAGAAAATGCAGTCTCACCCGAAGCAGTTATGAGAGGGTTGTAGGACAGAGATGTCTACAACCAAGGGGAATATCAAGTGGATCTAGCACAAGAACAACAAAGCATTCATATATCACTTATCACTTAGATCTATTCCGCACATCTACTTATCAGATCTAAAGTAGTAATGCAATCATAGTATATCAAAGACAAACACAAAATACCAATCATACACAACACAAAATATACGTGGTTCACCCTCTCTCTAGGGCTACGTCCACAAAACTGTGATATATTATATCGAGGTAAACAATATAGTTCTTGTTTGCGCTCTTAGCTAGCAGATATTATTTCTTCTCCTCCCTTTCTTTTCCCTCCTTGTGCACCCAACTACAGGGTTGATCTTCGAACCCAGCTGAAGACCTTACAATACCAGAAGGCTCCCCTACTTAGCACTTCTCTCTCATAATACAATAATCACTCACAACAACAATGACAACCTATCTTCATACCAACCCGACCCAGGTCCTCTTGACCTCTATTTATACATTACAATAGCTCACCAACATCCTTAGGCCAAAACCTAGGTGTCCAAAACCCTAGATACCAAAACCCTAGGTGTCTAAAACCCTAGGTCAACTTGACCCATGTTTCCCGGGCTTCGCCAACCTGTCTTTCCTTCCTCCTCGCGCGGTGATCCAAAGCATCCAATGGTGGATTTTTCCTATTGATGACATGTCCACGATCCTTCTTTCTTGCTTATCTATCATCCCTTATATCCTCGTCCAACGAATTTATTTTTCGGGCTTCACTCCGTCTTTTCTGCTCTTTTTCTCACTTCGACCCAATAACAATCACTGTGCCTTCCGTGAAGTTCTCTTTTTCCCTTTTCTTCTTTGTTCTTCACTTCCTTCTATAACCAAGGGCCAACATGCCCCCAACACTCACCTATGACTCGTCCTGAGGCACTTCGATCTGACTCTTCTGTTGTTCTTTAACTTGGGACTGCGCAGTGCAGCCTTTGCTTTCTGCTTTATGCCTCATGTTCCTCCTTGTGCAGACTGTATTTTTTGTGTCTGGTACCCAGTTTCAACTACACCTAGTACCTAGACCCTTGATCTGTTTGATTTTACTAAGAGATGCGAGGCAGATGGTTGTCATAGTACAACTTCAGCCGACTCCCATTCACTAATCCTTCCTTCCATTCTCCATTCAATGTCTTCAGTTGCGCAAATCCTCCCTCTATAACATAAGCGATCTCATATGGCCCTAGACAATGCATTCTAAACTTCTCAGGATGCTTGATGAACTTCTTGTCATAAACCAACACTAGATCTCCTTGTCTAAATGCCTTCTTCTTGATGTGCCTGTCATGATAGGCCTTCTCTCTTTTCTTATATACTTGCTGATGGAATCCTGCAATGAATATATCTTCCTCAAGTTCGACCAAATGCACAAACCTCTCTTGAATAGCTCCAGTATCATCCATACCTGTAAAGGCAACAATTCTTAGGCTTGGTACCAAATACTCCATTGGAACAACAACTTCGAGACCATAGAACAACTTAAAAGGGGTCTGCATTGTCAGCTTCTTGCAAGTGGTTCTATAGGCCCATAATATTGTTGGTACTCTCAAATCCCAATCATCTCTGTTCACACAACAAATCTTGGTTAGTGTTGTTTTCAAAATCTTGTTGAATGTTTCAACTATCCCATTTGCTTGAGGATGGTACGATGTGCTCTTTTGATGGTGGACTGTAAATTCTTTAGTCAAGGCTTCAACTGTTTTATTTATGAAATGTGTTCATTGATCACTCATAAGGATCTTTGGGTATCCAAACCTGGTTATGATGTCATCAAATATGAAGCGTGCAGTTGTAGTTGCACTACAGTCCTTGACTACTCAAGCTTCGGCCCATCTGGTCAAGTACTCTGTCGCAGTGATGATGTATCTTTCTCATGTACGCTTCCCTGGTGGATTTATAGGTCCAACAAAGTCAATGGCCCATTTCTCAAATGCTTGTAGGCTCAGCTGGGGTGCCAATGGAATTTCATCTCTTCTGGACGGTTTCCCAACTCTTTGGCATACATCGCAAGCTCTAGAATAGTCTTTAGCATCTCTGTGTAAGGTAGGCCACCAAAGGCCAACTCTAAGAACCTTTTGCGTAGTTTCTTTACCTGCATAATGTCCTCCTGCAATTCCTTCATGAGATTCTGCAAGGATCAATGGTCGTTCTGCCTCCATAACACATCTTTGCAATATCTCGTCCGGTCCCATATTGTATAGATGTCCATCTATAAGTGAGAAATATGCAGCGCGCACTACTAGTTGTTTCTTCTGTGTAATTGTATACTCACTAGGTGTCATTCCTGTTGATAGGAACTGGACTATTTCTGCGAAGTAGTCATTGATCTTTCTAATGGATAGTAGTTGTGCATCCAACAATGTATCTTCCAAATTGGTGGGCTCTTCTCCATGTTCCAACCTCAACAAGTGGTCGGGACCCTTATTCATTCTTCCTGGTTTTACTATGATCTAAAAATCATACTCTTGAAACAACAGAATCCATCTGCATATTCGTCCCCCCAACACTGGCTTGTTGACTAGGTACTTCGACGTAGAGTGATCAGTAAAAATTTTAAAGTATCCTCCCAACAAATAGTGGCAAAATTTCTACAATGCATACACCATGGCTAATCCCTCTCTTTCAGTAGTGGTATAGTTAATCTCAGGTGTGGATAGCTTCCTACTATCAAAGGCTAACGGGTGGTCAATGTATCATGTTCCTAGCTATGCTAATACAACTCCTAAAACGATGGAAGATGCATCGACATGTACATGAAACTCCTTGGTCCAATCTAGAAAAACCAAAATGGGCGCAGTAACCATTTTCTCTTTTAGTGTGTCGAAGCTTTGTTGGCATTCTTCAGTCCAACTAAACTGACAATCCTTCTTCAACAATTTCTCCATGGGCGTTGTGATCTGAGCATATCCCTTAATGAACTTCCTATAGTATCCTGTGTGTCCCAGCGTCATGCACAATTGTTTAATAGTTGTAGGAGGGGGTAGATCAACTATAATGGCGATCTTGGATGGATCTACCAGTAATCCTTTCTTACATACAATATGTCCTAACAGAACTCCAAATGGGGAAAATAAAATGCACTTCTTTATATTCAAAGCAATTTGACACTGCCTGCATTTATCCAACATTAGCCTTAGACATTCAATGTGATTTTTCAACAAACTAAACACAGTCCAGTCATTGTGTTGGCAGCCAATAATCATTTTTCATTGTCTCGTAAGCTGCCCACACCAATGTTTCATCAACATTGATTTTTCATCGCATATTTTAAATGAACAACTCCTTTACTCTTTGCGCCCTTTCGCATGCTTATCTTCGCAAAGTCTTTATGAGTGTAAGCATGAAGATTTCTCCTTTCAAGGTTAAATTTCGATCATTATCTGAACTGTCGATACTGTCATCATGCTTATTGCGCCTATCTTTTTATTGATCTTTACATGATCGGCAATGTCCTTTGATCGGTTTTC